>LIEC01010483.1:0-22370 GCA_001925005.1 Drosera capensis | reverse complement strand
CCCCCATATAGTAGACGATTATGTGGCGATGTTACCTAATATATACTCCATTGTTTTCATGGTTAAATTTGATACTCAATCCCTGAATGCTACCATTGAACAAAAGACTGATGCAGTCATCACCATGGTTTGTGGAGTAAATGATTTGGCGGAGCTTGTTCTCACTATGGCTGTTTGGGTTTTTTTTCTTCTTCTTTTATTAGGTCTAATTAGATGGAATGACTAAGTTGATGAAGAAGCATGTGAAAAAGGAGTACCTGCATCATTATTGAATCCCGAAGAGGACCCAAAAGTCCATTAGTTTCGTGTTGGGCCCAAAAGTGCATTAGTTTCATTTTGGGTCCATTAGTTTCATTTTGGGTTTTGTAATTTTTTGATGTATGCGGAGTACTATATAAACTCCTTTGCAGAACTAGGGTTAGGGGAGCTGTTTTTTACCCTAGTAGCCGCCACACCAAGAAAAACTTTGTAACCTCTCGATTTGTGAAGAATCAATCGATCTGTCGCTTGCCCGTGGACATAACCCAGTTTGGGATGAACCACGTTAATCTTGTGTTGATTACGGTGATTTGCGTTGGAATTTTTGCTTGCTTTGCCTAACAAATTGGTATCAGAGCTAGGTTCGTGTTAGATCTATTAGATCTATTTCGTCAAGCAAAAAGATGGCATCTCACAACTTTAAGATTGAGAAGTTTACTGGCAAGGACAGTTTCAGCCTATGGCGTATTAAGATGCGGGTGCTTCTCAAACAACAAGGGATCTGGATTCCAGTGACTGGGAAGAAGCCGGATTCTATGGAGGCGTTGGAGTATGCAAAACAGAATGAAAAGGCACATTCAAAAATCCTGTTGTGTCTTGGCTATGAAGTCATTTATGAAGTGGCGGAAGAAGAATCAATAGCCGGCTTATGGGTGAAATTGGAGGGTCTATATATGACGAAATCGCTCACCAGTAAGTTGTTGCTGAAACAACGTTTGTTTGCACTTCGGATGAATGAAGATATGCCTCTGAAAGAACATCTTGATCAATTAAATCGCATCTTAATGGATTTGAAGAATATTGAGGTAGTAGTGGATGATGAAGATGCAGCCCTAATTCTGTTGATTTCCCTACCCCCATCATATGAGAAATTTGTTAACTCGATCATCGTAGGGAAGGAGAGCATCTCTCTAGAAAAAGTTAGAGCTGCTCTCCATACGCGTGAGTTATGACACAAGGCATCAGAAGTTAGTACAAAAACTCAGGCTATGGGCTTGGCCGTCACGAATTCAGATAGGGGCAAAGGAAGAGGAAAATTTAAAGGTCGAAGTTCAAATGTCAATCCTAGAGACATTTGTAATTATTGTAAAGAATCGGGGCACTGGATAAAAGATTGTCCTAAACTCAAGGATAAGGAGAAGGCTCCAGCCGTAGCAGTTGCAAAAGAGGATACTTCATATGACTCAGAAGGTGATTTGGTACTCTCGGTAGTTGATCATGTGCAGTCCACTAGTCAGTGGATTTTGGATACCGATTGCTCATATCATATGTGTCCTAATAGAGAGTGGTTTCTGACGTATGAGGAGCTAGATGGTGGAAGCGTGTTGATGGGTAATGATGCACCGTATAAGGTGGTTGGTATTGGGTCGATTCAGATCAAGATGTACGATGGGGTGGTTAGAACTTTGACGGATGTACGACACATTCCAGAATTGAAGAAGAACTTGATATCCTTGGGTACTATGGATTCCAAAGGATATAGGTACAACTGTGAAGGTGGAGTACTAAAGGTGCTTTAGTGATAATGAAAGGATTGAAGATGCAGACCTTGTACATGCTACAAGGAACAGTGGTTTTGTGCTTAGCTGCAACAGTATGATCCGAGAGGACGGAGTCTGATCTGACCAAGTTATGGCATATGCGATTGGGTCATGTTGGCGAGAGAGGGATGATGATTCACAGCAAGCAGGGACTTCTTGATGGGCATAAGGTTGCTAGCTTAGGGTTGTGTGAGCATTGTGTTTTTGGAAAGCAAAGAAGACTTAGGTTTGCCAAAGCAGTTCATAACACCAAGGCAACACTGGACTATTTGCACTCGGATTGTTGGGGGCCCTCTCGTGTCCCATCGCTAGGAGGAGCAAGGTATTTTCTCTCTATTATTGATGACTACTCGAGGATGACTTGGGTATTTATTATGAAGCACAAGAGTGATGCCTTTAAAAAATTCAAGTATTGGAAAACTCTTATTGAGAATCAGACAGGAAGAAAGATAAAATATCTTCGTACTGATAATGGTCTTGAGTTTTGCTCGAAAGAGTTTGATGGGTTTTGTAAAGATGAAAGGATTGTAAGGCATCGTACGATCAGATATACCCCACAACATAATGGGGTAGTAGAAAGGATGAACAAGATATTATTGGAGAGAGCTCGATGCTTTCTTTTCACTGTTGGATTGGGAAGAAGTTTTTGGGCCGAGGCGATTAGCACAGCATGCTATTTGGTGAATCGTTCTCCTGCTACTGCAATAGATTGTAAGACTCCGGTTGAGGTTTGGTCAGGTAAACCTACAGATTACTCCATCTTGAGAATATTTGGTAGTCCGGCTTATTATCATGTAGATGAAGGGAAGTTAGAACCAAGTTCGAAGAAAGGGTCATTCATGGAATATGACCATGGAGTGAAGGGATACAGAATTTGGTCTCCTGCGGAGAGGAAGGTGATCTTGAGCAGAAATGTGACATTTGATGAGGAGTCCATACTTCATCCAAAATTGGACTCTTCCACATTCTGCAGATTGGGGTAGCACTACCCAGCAGGTGGAGGGTGATTTGGGTTTGACTAGCAATAGTTCTAATGATGAGTCACTGCAAGGTGGTGAAGTTGCTGAAGGTGGTGATGTTATCGAAGATCCTGAATATGTTCAGACTGTAAATCTAGAAGAATTGGAACAAAGGTAGGAATACAGTATTGCGACTGACAGAACTCGTAGTGAGATCAAGGCTCCAGTTCGATATGGCTATGAGGATGATTTGGTGGCATATGCTTTGCATGTAGCTGAAGAGATTGAACCTTCTAAACCATCCAGTTATAAAGAAGCCATCATAAATAAGGAGTCAGATCAGTGGATTGCTGCAATGGTAGAAGAGATGGAGTCTCTTTATAAAAATGAGACATGGGAGTTGGTCAAGCTGTCTAAAGGAAGAAGAGTGGTTGGTTGCAAGTGGATTTACAAGAAGAAGACAGGTGCATCAGAGGCTGAGAAAACACGATTCAAGGCACGTCTAGTTGCTAAAGGGTTTATTGAGAAAGAGGGAGTGGATTACAATGAGATATTCTCACCAGTTGTAAGACATACTTCCATTCGAGTGCTGCTTGCTTTGGTAGCACATCAAAATTTGGAGTTGGAGCAACTAGACGTAAAGACATCTTTTTTGCATGGGAACCTGGAAGAAGAAATCTACATGAGGCAGCCAGAGGGGTTCTCCATTGAAGAAAAAGAAGACTATGTCTGTAGGCTCCATAAGTCTCTCTATGGATTGAAGCAATCACCAAGACAATGGTACAAGAGGTTTGATAGTTTTATGATGAAGCATGGATTCAACAAAAGTTCATATGACTGCTGCGTTTATCATAAGAAGGTGTCAGATGGTTCACTTATGTATCTTCTCTTATACGTGGATGATATGCTGATTGCAACTCGAGACATGGTGGAAATCAAGAAGTTGAAGGTGCTGCTCAATACTGAGTTTGACATGAAGGATTTGGGAGCAGCCCAGAAGATATTGGACATGGAGATTATCAGAGATCGTGTGCAGCGAAAACTTTTCTTGTCACAGAAGAGATACATTCAAAAGATAATATCAACCTTTGGGATGACGACAGCAAAGGCAGTAAGTACTCCATCTTCTGCAAATTTTTGTCAGTCTAATGCTTGTACTCCACAAACTGAAGCAGAGATTGAGTACATGTCTAGAAGATCTTATGCACGTGCAGTAGGGAATTTGATGTATACAATGATATGTACACGGTCGGATATTGCACATGTAGTCAGTGTGGTGAGCAGATACATGGCTCATCCGGGAAAGGAACATTGAGAGGCTGTGAAGCGCATACTTAGATACTTGAAAGGGACAAGTGATGTGGGCCTCATATATGGTGGTGAGTCCGAGTGCTTGGTTGCTGGGTATTCAGACTCAGACTATGCTGCTGATCTGGATGCAAGGAGGTCGTTGACTGGGTATGTGTTCACATTGGGGAGCTCCGTCGTGAGTTGAAAGGCCACCCTTCAGTCTTCAGTTGCTTTGTCTACAACGGAGGCTGAATATATGGCGTTAACGACTGCTGCAAAAGAAGGGATTTGGTTGAAAGGGCTACTTGGGGATTTAGGCTTTCATCAAGATCAAGCAATTGTGTTTTGTGATAGTATGAGTGCGATATGTTTGGCCAAAGATCAAGTACATCATGATCGGACCAAACATATAGATGTTCGATATTACTTCATCCGCTCAGAGACAAGGATCAAGGTGAAGAAGGTGGGTACTGAAGATAACCCTGCAGACATGTTCACTAAGACAGTTCCAGTGAGCAAGTTCCAACATTGCTTGGACTTGCTTAATATTGACAATTAGAAGTAGGCCCCAAGAAGGGCACTGGCAGACGACATAATATGTTTTGTTTTGATTGGGAGAATTCAACTCAAGGTGGAGAATTATTGGGAGAGGTGAATTGAATTTGTTCCGGAGGGGATTCAAGTCAAGGTGGAGATTTGTTGTAATGATTTGAATCCCGAAGAGGGCCCAAAAATCCATTAGTTTCGTGTTGGGCCCAAAAATGCATTAGTTTCATTTTGGGCTTTGTAATTTTTTGATATATGCAGAGTACTATATAAACTCCTTTGCAGAACTAGGGTTAGGGAAGTTGTTTTTTACCCTAGTAGCCGCCACACCAAGAAAAGCTTTGTAACTTCTCGATTTGAGAAGAATCAATCGATCTGCCGCTTGCCCGTGGACGTAACCCAGTTTGGGGTGAACCACGTTAATCTTGTGTTGATTACGGTGATTTGCGTTGGAATTTTTGCTTGTTTTGCCTAACAATTATGGTCAATGAAGGTAGTCAGTGCAGGTGAATGCCAACCAAATAACATGCATAACGTGATAAATCTGTGTAAAGGTTTCAGAGTGTATATGTTAAAACCGGAGAAGCAAGAAGCACTCAACTCAACTTATCTAGTGTCAACAACTCCCATTTAGAACGTATTTTGGGAGAGGAGGATTACATTGCTTTAGCTTGCAAATCCAAAGGCTTGTTTCCTTAAGAATATATGACCAAGTCTTCTTGACCAAAGTGTCTGATCCTAGGTGAAATTCATTTCTATAATTTGAGGAGATCGGTTGTCAACATGACGTTGACCTTAGTTTTGCTATCAAGTTTAACCAACGTTATTGTGAGCAATAAGTAGTCTTGCCATACTTCTTGAGAAGGTAGAAATCATCACAAAGAAAAAAAAAAAAAACAGGAGAGGGGGGGCTAACATTTTTTAGCATGTTATGGCTAGTCCATTGTAAGTAGTCTTGCCATACTTCTTGAGAAGGTAGAAATCATCACAAAGAAAAAAATGTATCAATTGCTCTAGTACACAACTGCACATTAGTGTACACAACTGCACATTAGTGAGCAACTATAAATGTTTGTAATAGATGGTTAGGGTCTAGAAGCAAGGTAAATTCTGGTGTGTGCTACTTTTGCAATATTTCCATAGTTTTGAATATAGTATACATCCAAGTTGTAGAGCCCATTCTTCACGCATATGCTGGAACTGTCATATTAGTTTTAGCTGAGTTACTATCTTGGTAATGACGAGAGACTTCCACCGAAAGGAAGAAAGGAAGAATGGACGTAACCCTCATATATTGCATCATCAAAGCATAGCTATCAAGGCGTCTGTCTTAGGCGTAAAGCGGTCTATAAAGGGTTAGGCGAATTTTCACCTTACTTTGAAGGATCAAGGTGGACACATTGGGTAGAAAGTTGTTGCCTTGAGGACGACTTGGTTGAATTTGGATGACCTATGTGCAAGGCGGGCGTCTTGGTTGTCAAAATTAAATATTAGGACATGGTCAAAATTTTATGAAAAAGGGCATGGTCAAAATTTTATGAAAAATTAAGGATAAGATTGTAATTGACTAATTTGAAAAAGGATTAATGTGTTTTAGTTAAAAAAAAACTACTCACTCCATCCTAAAATAATTATAATAATTTTTTATATTTGTTAGTCCCAAAAATTATCATCTTACTATAAAAAGAAAGTTTATTTTATTAAAATTATCCACATGCTCCTTTTTTTATTTATATCAAATCATCTCACTTCATTATCATTTTTTCTATCCTTAAGAATTTACATATGAGAGTTGTGTCTAGGAAACTGGAGATCTAACTACAGCACTCTTACTGGTTAGAACTTGGAGCATTGTCAGGACTATGAAATCTATCATATCTGATTGTTGACTTGATTTTAATTTCTAATCGCATTTTTTTTCTCATGTGCATATGCTTTTCTGCAATGCAAAAGTATCCTGATCATAGTTGTCAAATCGAGATACGTATTGTATATCGGAGTCCTAATTTTGTATATCGAGTATCATATCATATTGTAAGATAGGGTTCTCCCCAGGTAATAGTATCATATCATATGAAAATATGCAGCTGGCCCTCTCCCAGGGTCTTCAGGGAATTATGTGCGAAAAATGAGGAATTCTCCAAAGTAGAGGCCAAGTTCAGAGAAGTTGTTTATCAGTCGCCGAAAGTTGTATGTAATGTTTGAATTGATGAAATGGGAGAAGGAATGGAATGAGGTATTCCGACGGGATGGAACAAATCTTGTTTGATTTGCATATGGAATCAGAATGGAGTATTCCGTATGAAGTCACTTGTATTTTTTTCAACTCCACTTTTCATTCCTTAGTTGTCCCTCAGGATTAGCCCATTCATGGAGGGAATGCAATCACTTTATTTTTTTAAAAATTAAGACTAAAACTAAATCCGAAATTGAAAATAAAAATAAAAGTTTTGTAAAATTAAATGTAATATAAAAATTAGGAAATTTTACCCTAAAAATAAAACAATAACAAAAATTACAAAACTCATACAACACGATAAAAAAATATATTCCAAACTCAATACACTTTCAAGTCATAGGCGAACAAAGCCCCATTCGCTCTCAAAACCTAGGCACTCAAAATTCCCAAACCATGATCAAATCGCCTCGTACGATTCAACTCTTCAATCGAATTCCATATTTCAATCAAAGAAGAACACGAATCATCAAGGCCGCTTTGTTTCAACAACTAATCACTCGAACATAAGGTATAATAATTCTCACTAGTCACTCTGTTCATGCATTGAAATTGATAAATTGGGGTTTCGTTTTTCCAATTTTGTATATTACACTGAAATGATTTGATAAAAACATGAATGAAACACAAATCAGATGATTTTGGATTTGGTAAGGAAGAATTCAGAGCGTCTCGTAAAATGAAAAACAAAAATAAATAACGAAATATTAATTTTTATAAGAATCATTACTTAAATATTGATTTAAAATTAATTAATTACATTTAAAATTAAAGTAATAACTCAATTTTTTAGATTTTCGCTTAAAAAACTGCATTATTCCATTACAATCTCCATTCCAAACAACTCTAATAGAATTGAATAGCTTATTCCATTACGACCTCCATTCCATCTTAATACCATTCGTGCGATCCAAATGCAACATTAGGGGTTTACATGCAATAATCCCTACAATTAATCATGGTTCTTGAACCTTATGACTTGCATTAGGCGCTTCTACAAAGAATCGTGAATGACTACCGGGTTTGATCCCCAAACAAGCAGTCTGGAGATCCGATTGATTCAATGCCTGGAGGATATTCGCAATCCCCAAGTGAACTTCAAACCTCAGAGATACTAGTAAACCATAGTTGGTTGCAGAAGTTAATGAAAAAGGCACAGGTGGATGAGGCAGCACTGTCGCATGCAAATGGCTTTATCCCATCGATCTTTCAACTTTGTAGCCAAATTACAAAGACACGTGAGTGAATATTCTCTGTTACATGCTAATTGCTAGAATATCTTATCTTGATCTTCATTCATTCAACTTCTGCCATTTAATTTCCAACATCATCGTCGCTTCCCTCCCAAAATGCTTCAGAGGAAAATTTTGGTTGTAGGTATAGAAAGACATGGGATCACACGCACACTTCTTGAGAAGGTGCTTTGATCTTTTAGTTTATTCATATGTATTCTTCATAGTCATCCCTTGTTTAGATTTAACTTAGAGAATATGCAAACTTTAAAGACACCACACCACATCCCTTGGTAGATTTGGGTCGCATAATCATTGCAGATCTTTCCAGGCTGGTAAAAAGTGAAGACGAGGGAGGACTTTCCATTTAAGTGCGGAAAACAACGAGTACCAGTCCCAGAAGAGTTATTACGGTATTTTGCCCTCGTGATCAAGTTGAATGCTACAGCTTATGTCTTGAACTGTATAAATTGGTGTGTCATTGAAAGGAATAGAAACTCATCAGCTCTAGCTAAGTAACTAAAATGGGGTCAATTTTTTTGTATGCCATACTCCCTGCAATTTTGTGCTTCATTTTCCTTGGAAATTTCTTCAACCACAAAAACAGAGCCACTTTAACAAACTGGCCTATATTAGGCATGTTACCGGGTTTCCTGTCAAACTACTATCGAGTACCAGATCTTTTGGTTGATTTGGTGAACGGAAGTCCGGATGGCGTCTTTTTGATCAAAGGCCCTTGGTTTTGTAACATGGATATGCTAGTTACGTGTGATCCCGATGATGTGCAGTATATGGCGAGCACAAAGTCGTCAAACTTCATCAGAGGGCCTAAGTCAAAGAAAAACTTTGATCTTTTAGGTGATTCCGTGTTCAATGCCGAGGGCGCCGAATGGAGTTACCATTTAAGAATAATTCGAGTTTTCTTCAGTGGTAAGCAGTTTATGGATTATTGGGCGAATGCTAATGTGGATAAAGTGGTCGGATCATTAGTCCCTATCCTTGATCATGCCACTGCAGCTGCTAATGAAGATCCTGAGGCAGGCATTGATTTACAGGAGTTGTTCCAAAGGTTCTTCTATGACATGTCGTTCCAAATGACATGTGGTCATGATCCTAACAGCCTCTCCTTGCAATGACCAGACTTGTCGGGTGTTCGAGCCCTTAGTGAGGCGATGGAGGCCGTGTTTCTCCGCCATCTTCTGCCGGAAAGTGTTTGGAAGATACAAAGGTTGCTAGACTTTGGGGAAGAAAAGAAGCTGAAAAGGGCCAAGGTGATATTGAATAGCGTGGCAAGGCAACATGTTTCCAAGAAACATGAACTATTGGTAAGCACAGTTGGCAACGACTACGATATGATATCAACCTACATAAATGAAGACCAAGAATTCAAATCAGGAAACAATGATGAGATCCTCGAGACTACGGTTGTTGCTATGGTTTTAGCAGGAACCAATACGGTTGCATCAGCTCTTACAAGCTTGTTCTTGCTTCTCTCACAAAACCCCTCAATGGAATCGAAGATAAAGGATAAACTCAAAGAGAATGTATCTGAAGACAAAAAGAACTTTCATGTCTGCAACAGAGAAGAGCTAAGCAAGTTGGTGTATCTACAAGCGACATTATGCGAAGTTTTGAGGTTATATCCACCGGTCCCTATACAAACCAGGTCTTCACTAGAACCGGATTGCCTTCCAACAGGACATCAAGTCGATCCTAAGATGATTATTTTCATCCCGGTGTATGCGATGGGAAGGTTAAGGTCATTGTGGGGAGAAGACTGCTTAGAGTTCAAGCCTGAGAGATGGATTACAGAAACAGGTGAAATCAAATACGAGTCACCTCACAAGTTCTTTACGTTCAACTCAGGATCGAGAATTTGCCTAGGGAAAGACTTGGCTCTCTTTCAGATGAAGGCTCTCGCAACGACTATCTTGCTTAATTACGATGTGCAAGTGATTAAAGGGCATGATGCCACTCGGACTTGCTCCATCATTCCGCTAATGATACACGGTTTGCGTGTCAAAATTAGCAAGCGATTGCCTCGAACATAATTGATTTTGGGCTCATAGCTTAAAATAACAAGCATCAGGCAGTCTTCTCGGACTAGCTTATGTATCTGTTGCTTATCATATTTCGTTGTTCTTTATGTTAAACCCGGTGTGTTTCGATGATCACAAATAATTAATTAGTTCCCATTGATATTGATCTTGATATGCGTTGATTAGGAAAACACATCTATATCTTCTTTTTGGAAAAGAGAACATGTCTAAAACTTAAATTCAAGGATGTCAGCAACAAATTTCATTGGTAAGGAAGATCCTCAGAAGCCTTCCTAAAATCTAGAATGTAAAAACAACACCCTTTCAAGAAGTAAAGGAATTGAAGAAATTGTCCTTGAATGAATTGATGGGATCTTTAATCATACATGAATATTTGTCGGAGAAACATTTAACCGATGAACAACTATCCAATTCCAAGAAGAAAGGACTAACCTTTGGTGTGACTGATACAACTGTCGAAGGATATGAGGCATATATGTGGAAGGTGTGATGATGAAAGCCTTGCAATGGTAGTTGAGTTGTAAATAAATCGAATCGAGTTAAGTTTTTACGAACTCATTCTCTAACACTTACTATTCATTCCGAGTCGAATATTAGTCGAACTCTAACATGGATTAAAAATCCAAGTTCGAGTTTATTTTCATCAAGCATCGAACATTTCATCGAGTATTTTGTCGAGTTACGAGTTGAGTCAAATCCGAATCGAACAACTATATATCAATAAAATTAGTTTTGAAATTTGGATGAATTAAACTCGACCATTAAAAATAATATTAAATATTAGTTACCATAAAAAAATCAATACAATTAACTGTATCAATGCCAACATGTCATTACATAAAAAAAAAAAGCAGTAGAAGTTACAATAGAAAGCATCAATTATCAAGATTTCAAAAACTAATACTATTGGATATTTTGATTTTGAGTGATTTACTTATTCTATAAATTTTTTTAGTTTGTTTAAATATAAATTGAATTAGAAACAAAAATATAGTTTGTTAGGACTCATCGATTTATATTTTATAAAACTAAATCTTTTAATATTTTCAAAATTTTCAATTCTATAATCGTAATAAATAAATGAGATCGAAAATCTACAATTAAAAAATTACTATTATAAATAGAGATCGCTGAAGGGACAAAGGCGACCGTCCCATTCTAAAAACAACACAAGAAACCGAGAAACAATGGGGGAAAGGGAGACTTAACAGACAGAACATTACGACATGAATTAAGGATAAGATTGTAATTGACTAATTTGACACATGATTAATGTCTTTTAGTTAGAAAGAAACTACTTCCTCCATCCTAAAATAATTATAACAATTTTTTATATTTGTTAGTCCCAAAAATTATCATCTTACTATAAAAGGAAAGTTTATTTTATTAAAATTATCCACATGCCTCTTCTTTTTATTTATATTAAATCATTTCACTCTATTATCATTTTGTCTATCCTTTCTGTCCCATTCATTCACAAGGGATATGGGGGTATTTTCTACTAAATTCAAGTCTTGCATTAATCCGTGTACATGGTAAATATGTTGCAATTAATTTAGGATGAAGGAGTAATAAAACAAGATAGGAAAGTGGATATTTGCATTTCTCTTGATAAACCTAAAAGAAAAAAATATCATAAGAAATTTTAGATTTTGCTTTTGAAAACCTTTCAATGAGTTGTTATTATGTAAAACTTATGTACTGTTGTTATTTTATGTGTTGTTATTTGGTAACAAGCTTGCCGCCATGTAGGATTCATGTTGATGTTATTTGAAATTATATTTTCAAATGGAATGATTAAATATAAGTTATTTAATACGTGTGTGCATCTCTACAATAATATGTATATGGATATAAGGTATATCCAAGGCTTATCTATGGTATCTAAAGCTTTCTGCATCCCAAGTAAAGGTACCTTTATTTTAGTGGTGTGACCTGTATCTTCTGCTTATTTTAAAGCTGGTTTTTTTTTTTTTTTTTGGGTACTGAACTTTCCATGAGCTTGTTTAGTTTCTTGGATCTATCAGCCATCTGAGGAAACTAAGAAATGAACAATAATGCTGTAACTTCTTTATGAAGAGATGAAGATCATGGATAACGAGTGGATGAAAGTAACAACAAACAAGAAAATAAGATGAGGTGGCATAAACCTATGGCAAGCATGCCTTGGTTCTGAGTGATGGTGGTTTATCAAACAAGAGCTCACGTTTAGCATCAGTCGATTTGGTGTGAAAATGCTAATATCATTAATCTGAGTGACACAAAACCATACAGTAAAAGGAGTGCCATCCCAAATTCTTAAGGACCCTGTGTCATTATATATACCAAGGCTTTTCGTTTATCTCGAAGCATACATTTAAATCTTGCGGCATACATTTTATGAAATGTCCTTGTCCAGTTTGTGATCCAGTAATGGGAGATGAAGGGAAGCTTTATGTTCCTCCTGGGTTGTTGTGTATAGGGAGAAGATCAGCGAAGTAGTATGCAAGCATAGGCATTGCAAGAACATTCTTCCTCCATTCGATATTGATTCATATTAGTGTCCTTATGAATCATTTTGTGATTAGGTTGTCCCTGTTGCTTCAATGTTGACGCCCAATCAGTTTGTAGCAGAACTGTTGACTGATTTGAGGTATTTTCAATTTGAATTTTCCATTGTGATTGTGTCTCAAAGCATTGACTTTGCAGGCTTTCCCTGCTTGCTTAAATGATTGATTTTCATGGAAATTTTCATTCTCAACATTGAAATTTTAAGCAGTTAAGGGTCACTAAAAATGATTGTGAACATGTTGTACTTGCAAATGGAAAATCCTCATTGGAAACGATTCTCAACAATAAGTTCTCAGTATTTGTACGTCGATGTTGCCATAGTTCCTGATAGTATCAGTCCTACAAGAAGCGCGGGAACTGTCAGTTTCAATGGAGAGTATGCTAGAACATGGGCCTTTCTGGAGCTCTTGGTCTTTGCAGGGAGGATCTTGAGTGCTACTTTGACAGTCTCTCGAGCAAGTGATCGGAACATAGTTCAGCCATCTATCGTTCACGATGGGCCCTTGATAATCTTATGATGTGAACGATTAAAATTTAAAGGGTAAATTTCATTATCCCCCAAGGTTTTCAAGATTGACACATAATCCCCCTTGGTTTTGAAAGTGGGTGAAATTGTGTCCTATATTTTTAAAATAGGACAACTAACCCATCTCCCATGACACATAGCCTCTTATGTTCAAAAGATGGACAAAGTAGTGTCCTTTCAAAAATTATATAAAAAAACAAAAAACAAAAACCCCTCTTTATACCATTTAGTCCATTTATTGTTATTTAATACATTTATAAATACCAAAACCAAGCAAATATTTGTATTTTAAACATTATTATAATGCTCTTTTCATCCCATAAACTTTACAAGATGTACGTATCTTGTATTATTTTATATATATGAATATAAGTCTCGATTTAACATCAAATTTTATCTGATCGTTTTATAACATGTATTATGTTGAAGAACGTAACTTACACAATCATTGTTTCATGATAATTTTATACAAAAAATTATCTTACTATATTTATTTTATTTAAGAAGAAAATTTTCAATGAATAAACTAACCATTATAAAATCTTAAAGAATAAGTTAATAATTTTTTATATATTTAAAAATGACGTATTATTTTAGAGTTAATTAACTATAGAACCAATTTGGGGATCATATTCAAACCTAGTACACAACCAAATTAGTTTTCCCTAGAAATACACCTAAACTTATTAACACCTAGAAATACACCGGCGACGCGACCTTCTTTCTCACAAATGCTTCTCGAGCAACTTCTCCCTCGAAACATGAAGCGTAAAGGTGATACATGCTCGCCCAAAAGCATGAAAAAGCTTCGATTGGCCGAATCTAGAAGAATAACAAGATCCGACAACAAAAAGGCTTTGCAACATGAATCATGTCTAGTGGAGAGTACAGTTACATTTGCTTCGAGTGTTGCAACCGGAAAAGGGAGAAAGCGGCGTACAAAATCGACGCTGGTGGTTGCAAAACGAACAAAGGGAAGGCATAAAGGTGACGATTAGGGTTTGATTTCCTGAATATGTATGCTAGATTTCATTCCAATTGTGTGAATTTGGTCTTTAAATTGAGTTAATTCGACATTCATGCGTTTGGGGTACTACTCCTGTGAAGCTTTGTTTTGTGGGTACTACTTCTGTGAAGCTAGATTTGTGCGGTGGGGTCTCTTAATATGGCGTTCTGGTTCATATGTGTAAGCTGAATAAGGTCTCAATCTGATGATTTGGGAATGAATGACGGGTAACAACTATTTGTGAGTACAACTATGTGTAAGCTGAACGGAATGTATTGTGTTATTGTTCACATTTGTACGCTGTTATTCATTTTTGTACGTTGTGTGTGAAGGCTATAATTTGTACGTTGCTATTCATATGTGTAAGCTGGATAAGGTTTCAATTTGATGATTTCGGAATGAATAATGGGTAACAACTATTGTGAGTACAACTTAATTACAAGCAATGAGCGTACTAGTTCGTTGATGTACATATTGTGTTATTGTTCAAATTTGTATGGTGTTATTCATATTCGTACATCGTTGTTAAGAAATTTGTACGCTTAACTTTATTGGCATATCTATGCGTTTGATTGATTTCGACCTACAAGAGCAACGATTCCAACTCTCCTTGATTTCGAAGCAAACATCTGTCATGACTGGGGATCGAAGCAAAAACCATTGTGATGAATAAAACGATGGTGGTGATAATGCTGGCGTGACAGAAGAAGCGATCAGCGGGAGGAAATGGTGAATGATGTTAATGAAATGATGGCTGAAGTAGAACAGGCAAAAAACAATGTAAGAAATGGAAATGGTCTGGTAGTACACCCAATTGCCTTTTAGGGATAGATTTGATTAAATCAAAATCTTAACCTATAATGTAAGTTTTTAAAAACGGGCTCATGGGGGATTAAAATCTGATGGTGGATTTGTGGAGAAAAAACATCAAACAGTTGCACTTACAAGTAATTTTCACGATATTTTAAGCGTATGAAAGTGATGATTATATAGTTAAAAGGATATATATTTGGCTGTGAACAGAATTATTTTATCTTTTAAAAAGTTATGTAGTTAATAAATAAGTATAATTAAAAAAATAGAAATATATTAAATGAAAATAAATGGATTAAATGTTATAGAGGGGGATTCTTTGTCCAATTTTAGAAACAACGGGCACTGTATTGTCCAATTTTAAAATAGAGGGGGGTTATGTTTCATGGGAGAGGAGTTGTTCTATTTTAAAAACATAGGACACTGCTTTGTCCACTTTTAAAATCAAGAGGGTTAGGTGTCAATCCTGAAAATCCTAGGGGGTTCAATGAAATTTACCATATTTAAAACTACCACCGCCTTATGGTGATAACCAATTGATCCCAGAGTGTTGATCTTTCGTGATACCGAGGGTTGTGAGAAATAGGTATGTCGCAATGATAGTTCCCTTTAGAGAATGGTTTGATTGTTATATCTCAATCTTTCATTTGATCATCTATCATAATCTCCGCAATCGCATACATTCCTCCAATTGTTGGTCCATGATCTATTTACCTTGAGTGATGATGGGCAACCTCGATAAGGATTTAGGAACAATGCTTTACAGTAATTTTCATTGAGTTAAGAATTCTTGATTTTACTTTTTTCTTGGCCACAGGATCACGTCAGAAGAAGGCGTAGAGCGGCTTGTAATATTCTTCACGCTGTAGGACCTGAAAAGATATAAATTTGTTTTCTTCGCAATGTAATATTAGAATAAAACTACTGATCACATAGCTGGTGGCCGATGAAAGTGGATTCAATTTATGTCTTTTTTGTCTTGACAACCAATAACATCAGTCTAGTTATAATTTTACAGGTCCTATTGAGTTCGTGGGTCGCAGGGGGTAGGTTGAGAGGTTAGTGTCTTACTTTCCTCGTTAATTCAAGTTTGCAAACAAGTTTGTTTCTACTAGCATCTTTTGGACTCGAAATCCTAGTGAGCCTCTGGTACTTGCAGCATGTCTACATGGTTTCTAATGACCCTAGTCCATTTTGTTCTCTGGCTAGTCCCTACTTCTTTTATGCTGTATAACGTGTCTCCTTTTTCTAACGGATGTTCTGGTGGCCAATGAACGCATCAAGGCTCTATCTGAAATGATCTTTCCTCAATTCTCCTTGCTTACAATTGAATCTCAGGGCTATGAATGATCTGGAAAAGTCACTCCACAAATCCACATTAGTATTCGCATTTCGGTTATGCCTTGAAGTTGAAGACCATTTAAGTTGAGTGGCAGGGGGGTTTGGTCACTTTAAGGTGTCATTCCAGCAGTCTTTTTCGTTCTCAAGGACCCCATTCTGACTTTTCAAAAAAACAAAAAAATTGCAGTTTCGACTACTTGTAGATTCTATGTTCAAGTGCCGCTGAATTTGTGCCAGTGAAATGGTTTAAAATGAGTTAGATATGACTATATGACCACTAAACTGAATTTGTGTCAGTATAATTTTTCAGGTTGTCTTGACAAGCGTCAACATGGACGGCAATCTCCTCCTCATTGGTAGCCATCGGATGGAAAAGGTGTCTCCCTGGATTTGGGTTGTTTCGATCTTTAGTTATTAGATCACTGTTATAAGTTAAGTTTTTAGGCTGATATCATTTGGTTGTAAGGTATCGTTAATAGTTGATTGGGTTGAAATGTACTTTGTAGTTTTGAGTACTGCTCCCTTCGTGTTTGCATCCCGTTCGTTAGACCTGTTGCAATACATTTTTAGACAACATATCGGTCTGGGATGGAGATGCATTGAGGTATCATGGATGCAGTTTCTTCAATCTATTCTATGAGTGTGAAGTTATTGTTACAATACATTCCAAAACTTGATTGGAGATCATAGACGGGCACACTGTGTATGCTCATATTAGATGCAATGCCGTTTTAAATGTATGCCTGCTCTGAAAAACTTTTTTTTTGGGCAATGGTGATAATGAAGTTAAGGTCTCGGTTGCGCGTTTCTGATTTTGTTGTATTTTTTTTTATCTTAGGTTGTATGTATGTGAACGTCTTCTATCAACGGATTGCCTGCCTATCTCAAAATTTAATTTGAACAGGATGTATCTTTGTCACTCTGTGATAAATTGTGATTTGTCTCCTCATTCATTTGTTTAGGATAAGCCACCGGAGCAATTCAAGATTGTGATACCCAAAATTCTTGCCTATTTCACGGTATTTACTTACTTCTATTCGTTTTCCCTCATTCTTTTGTGGTATTTTTATATTTTTGACTTCCCATTCTGTCATTATTATTTTCCAACGAAATCTATGCTCAAAGCCACCAGGCTCACGATCAAGAAAGCATGATCGTGTCTCGGTGTATCATTCTCTCTTTATTATTCACTTGCCTCCCAATGATAGCGATGACCTTAAATAGCTAATTAATTAATTATGGTTACCAGCCTTAAAAGGCAGCAACTGAATTATGAAGGAATTATGAAGCCAGCCTTGAGAGGCAGGAGCTGCTATTCTAGTTTTTGATGTGAGGTCTCTTGGTCATAGCATTTGTATTGATATGAAAAATCTTAAAAGGGAATGAAATTTTGTCGGCAGCCTTATTGTCATAGAATGTAGTATCAAAATTGAAACGATTGAAGATACTAAATTGAGAGAATAAACAATAAACGACACACGAATTTATATGGGAAATCCGAGTATCGGGAGAAAAACACACACCATCACCTGAAACACCCGTTGCAAAGAATTGTGTAGGGAGGATTACAAATTGTATCAGATCGTTCTTATCTGATCAACTCGTTATATAGGTTGTATTTATATATCCGCAAAGTAAGATAATATTTAAAACGAAGAAAACCCATCGGCATGGCTCACACGGCCAGTGTTCCTAACGCACGGCCTGCCAGGGACGTGCTTAGTGACTTCGTATTGGCAAGCCGCACGGCCATGTGCCTTCTACATGGCCTCCCTAGGCCGTGCTCAGTGCCTCCGGAACGTCTTGAAGCATGATCATGCGCCATATGCACTGCCCATGCTAAATCACATCGATTTTCTACTCCTTTATGCGGTTTTCTTCACATTATAATGTATTCATGGGTTTACATCATATTTAGATATCCCGTTTACCTTTCAAGGCCATTGTCCAAAGTTTTGACATGTGCAGCCCCAAAATTATGAAAATATGCAGCTGGCCCTCTACCATGGTCTTTAGGAATCATGTGCGAAAAATGGGGAATTCTCCAAAGTAGAGACTAAGTTCAAAGAAGTTGTTTATCAGTAGCTGAAAGTTCTATGTAATGTTTGAATTGGTGAAATGGGAGAAGGAATGGAATGAGGTATTCCGACGGGATGGAAAAAATCTTATTTTGTTTGCATATGGAATCAGAATGGAGTGTTCCGCATGAAATCATATTTCTTTTTCAACTCCACTTTTCATTCCTTAGTTGTCCCTAAGGATTAGCCTATTCATGGAAGGATTGGAATCACTTTAATTTTTAAAAATTAAGAATAAAACTAAATTTGAAATTGAAAATAGAAATAAAAGTTTTGTAAAATTAAATGTAATATAAAAATTAGGAAATTTTACCCTAAAAATAAAAAATAAAAGAAATTTCAAAACTCATACAACACGATAAAAAAAATCCAAACTCATACATTTTCAAGTCATAGGCAAACAAAGCCCCATTCGCTCCCAAAACCTAGGTGCTTAAAATTCCTAAACCACGATCAAATCACCTCGTATGTTTCAACTCTTTAATCAAATTCCATTCTTCAATCAAAGAAGAACACCAATCATCAAGGCCGCTTTGTTTCAACAACTAATCACTCGAACAGAAGGTATAATAATTTTCACTCGTCACTCTGTTCATGCATTGCAATTGATATATTGGGGTTTCGTTCTTCGAATTTTGTATATTGATTTGATAAAAACATGCATGCATGCATGAAACACATGAAACACAAATTAGATGATTTTGGATTTGGTAAAGAAGAATTCAGAACATCTCGTAAAATTAAAAATAAAAATAAATAACGAAATATTAATTTTTATAAGAATCATTACTTAAATATTGATTTAAAATTAATTAATTAAATTAAAATTGAAGTTGTAACTCAATTTTTAAATTTTCGCTTAAAAACCTGCATTATTCCATTATGACCTTCATTCCATTTGAATATTGCATTCCGTTCCATCTTAATACCATTCGTGCGATCCAAATGCAACACTAGGGGTTTACATGCAATAATCCCTACAATTAATCATGGTTCTTGAACCTTATGACTTGCATTAGGCGCTTCTACAAAGGACCGTGAATGACTATACACGAACCGGGTTTGATCCCCAAACAAGCAGTCTGGAGATCCGATTGATTCAAACCCTGGAGGATATTCGCAATCCCCAAGTGAACTTCAAAGCTCAGAGATACGAGTAAACCATAGTTGGTTGCAGAAGTTAATGAAAAAGGCACAGGTGGATGAGCCAGCACTGTCGCATGCAAATGGCTTTATTCCATGATCTTTCAACTTTGTAGTCAAATTGCGAAGACACTTGAGCGAATATATTCTCTGTTACATGCTAATTGCTAGAATATCATATCTTGATCTTCATTCATTCAACTCAACTTGTGCTAATTTCCAACATCATTGTCGCTTCCCTCCCGAAACACTTATTGAGAAGGTGCTTTGATCTTTTAGTTTATTCATATTTATTCTTCATAGTAATCCCTTGTTTAGATTTAACTTATAGACTATGCAAACTTTAAAGACACCACACCAGAACAGATTCGTGCAGTAATGGATGCTTTTTTTGTCCCATCTTTGGAAGGGATCATTGTGTAGTTGTTTCTTCTCGGTAAATGGTGCATTGTGATTGGAATCGGATCGTACATCAAACTTGTTAAGGCTTCGGGTCATCGGGTTATGGGTTCAATTAGTTCAACTGATGATCTGTTTGTTAAAAAGATTATTTTGTTTTTATTAAATTGGATACATTATTTTATAAATAGTAGTATATGTGTATAAACCTTACATAAATGCAAATGTCCTTTGTGGAGTGACATATGTATGTTTATATACTTTTGTTTTCTCGCCGAGTTCACCAAATTTTCTGATTTTTTCAGTTTTAACAAGATTTTTGCCTGGTTTCACCAGTTCTACCGACGAGGTGGGTCCTAGTTTGATAACGATGCTTGGTGTAAAGGGCAGGTTCTATCACAGTTGCTACGCGGACATTAAGGCGTTAAGTTAAGGCCTGTCATCTTCATTACTGGTCCTGTTTGGATTGAAAGCCGGACAGATTTGAGTAGTACTTTTGGGAATTGGATCGTCTGCCGTGGCTGTCCAACAACAACACATATCATCCAATGGTCACAAAAGAATTTTAAAAAAAGATGATAGCTCTTTTTTCTGTCTCAAGGAGATCCTATGGTGATTGTTGAAAACAACATCAGTGCTGTTCTATTTTAACAGCAGACCGATGATCGAACTCCAGTATTGTTGTGGTAGATTTGGATCTCATAATCTTTGCAGATCTTTCGAGGCTGGTAAAAAATGAAGACGAGGGAGGTCTTTTCCATTAAAGGGCGGAAAACAACGAATACCAGTCCCAGAAGAGTAATTACGGTATTTCGCTCTCGTGATCAAGTTGAATACTACAGCTTATGTCTTGAACTGTATAAATTGGTGTGTCATTGAAAGGAGTAGAAACTCATCAGCTCTAGCTAAGTATCTAAAATGGGGTCAATTTTATTGTATGCCATACTTCCTGCAATTTTGTGCTTCATTTTCCTTGGAAATTTCTTCAACCACAAAAACAGAGCCACTTTAACAAACTGGCCTATATTAGGCATGTTACCGGGTTTACTGTCAAACTACTATCGAGTATCAGATCTTATCGTTGATTTGGTGAACGGAAGTCCGGATGGCGTCTTTTTGTTCAAAGGCCCTTGGTTTTGTAACATGGATATGCTAGTTACGTGTGATCCCGATGATGTGCAGTATATGGCGAGCACAAAGTCGTCAAACTTCATCAGAGGGCCTAAGTCAAAGGAAAACTTTGATCTTTTAGGTGATTCCGTGTTCAATGCCGAGGGCGCCCAATGGAGTTACCATTTAAGAATATTTCGAGTTTTCTTCAGTGGTAAGCAGTTTATGGATTATTGGGCGAATGCTAATGTGGATAAAGTGATCGGGTCATTAGTCCCAATACTTGATCGTGCCGCTGCAGCTGCTAGTGAAGATCCTGAGGCAGGCATTGATTTACAGGAGTTGTTCCAAAGGTTCTTCTATGACATGTCGTTCCAAATGACATGTGGTCATGATCCTAACAGCCTCTCGTTGCAATGGCCAGACTTGTCGGGTGTTCGAGCCCTTAGTGAGGCGATGGAGGCCGTGTTTCTCCGCCATCTTCTGCCGGAAAGTGTTTGGAAGATACAAAGGTTGCTAGAATTTGGGCAAGAGAAGAAGCTGAAAAGGGCCAAGGAGATATTGAATAGCGTGGCAAGGCAACATGTTTCCAAGAAACATGAACTATTAGCAAGCAGAGTTGGCAACGACTACGATTTGATATCAACCTACATAAAGGAAGACCAGGAATTCAATTCAGGAAAAAATGATGAGATCCTTGAGACTACGGTTGTTGCTATGTTTTTAGCAGGAACCAATACGGTTGCATCAGCTCTTACGAGCTTGTTTTGGCTTCTCTCACAAAACCCCTCAATCGAATCGAAGATAAAGGATGAACTCAAAGACAATGTATCAGAAGACAAAAAGAACTTTCATGTCTGCAACAGAGAAGAGCTAAGCAAATTGGTGTATCTACAAGCGACATTATGCGAAGTTTTGAGGTTATATCCACCGGTCCCTATACAAACCAGGTCTTCACTAGAACCGGATTGCCTTCCAACAGGCCATCAAGTCGATCCTAAGATGATTATTATAATCCCGGTGTATGCGATGGGAAGGTTAAGGTCATTGTGGGGAGAAGACTGCTTAGAGTTCAAGCCTGAGAGATGGATTACAGAAACAGGTGAAATCAAATACGAGTCACCTCACAAGTTCTTTACGTTCAACTCAGGATCGAGAATTTGCCTAGGGAAAGACTTGGCTCTCTTTCAGATGAAGGCTCTCGCAACGACTATCTTGCTTAATTACGATGTGCAAGTGATTAAAGGGCATGATGCCACTCGGACTTGCTCCATCATTCCGC
>LIEC01010481.1:0-13139 GCA_001925005.1 Drosera capensis | reverse complement strand
TAATCTGATCTTCTTGTGAGCCTCCATTTGGCCGCATAGGATCTCTGATCTCGCCGTGAACAAGATCTTGCACCTGTTATTCTCATTCGGATATGGCACTCCGGCCTTCAAAAGATCAAGCCGCTCCCACAGATTATCCAACAGCAAGACGAACTTCTTCCCATTCAAGACGCGAGATATGTCTTCGTACTTATCATGCTCGCTCTTACTCGCCAACGTCCCTTCATCCAAACCCAATTTCTTCCCAATGCTAACCTGAACCTCTTCAAGGGTTTGGTTCCTCTTCATATCAACCCATATTACATAATCGAAATCGTTAACCGAAATAGCCAACTTGTTATGGAATTCGGTCAAAAGGGCTGTTTTTCCTACCCCTCCCATGCCATATAAACCAATCACTCCTACATGATCATCCTCAAAATATCTCCAAATCTCATCGAACCCGGTCTCAACGCCAACCAATGGCTCTGAAGGCCTCAAAGTTGCCGGTTTCGTAGCCAATCTCTCGCCTACAACATCAAACGAGATGCCTTTGCTAGCTAATTCAGCTAACTGACCCTTCTTGTTAACTATCCTCTTACCAAACTTGTACCGTTCCACCGTACCACAAAAACATCCATTGTTTTCATTAGCAGCTTCGATGAGAGCACGAGCTTCGGACAAGGAATCCTCGACTGATGTAAGCCATGCTTGTACAAGGTCTAGCCGCTTTACGTTGCCTCCATGCTCGGCCATGTCCACTCTTCTTTGCACGTCGTTTCTTATTGCCTCTAGCGCATTCAAAGCGGACCTCAGTTCGTCCAGCTTGTTTGGCAGACCTCTGAGGTAACCTGCTTGGTTAGCTATGTAAGTGCATCCTTGAGTGATCAAGGCATCACATTTGATAGAGACGGAGAAAGGGCCACCCATAATTAAGAAGCTGATAGGATCAAGATTTGATGTAAAGAATCACGAAATATTTGTTCTAGTGTATTAAGAGGAGGTAGCATCAATGATACTAAGGGCATTCAAAGAATTATTGAGATTTTTTTTTTTTTTTTTTTTTTACGAAGAAAGGATTATGGAGTTTGAATGCGAAAGATGACTACCATGTGATATATGTAGGGAAAAATTGGTAGAGAAATTTAGTGTTATTGCGGAGAACTTAGTGGACAATGATGGGGCAGACCTATAGAGCTCGAGATCTTTCGGACAAATCCTGGATTATTATTTCTATCGTCTTACATAGATTTTTTTGTTTGAAAACAAGAACAATACGCACTAAACAACAATCATAATACATTCTAATCTGTTGATCTTTCAAGAAATCAGCACTATCAAATTATGAAGAAAGTGATGTAACACTCAAACACACGAGTAAGATACGATCTCAATCAACCGATTGTTCGATTGATCAATTTCAAGAATCTAGCAATCATCATCAATCAATTTAGGCTTTGTTCCATAAAAAGAGCCTAAGATATCGAGTTGATTGAGTCCTAGTTCTTCAATGTTCCTAATTCCATAAATTCTTCTACTTTGATTTTTCAAGGTTATTGGATTTTTCTTTGTTATTGTTTTCTTTTCCACTGGACGAAACAATTCATTGTTGGTTTTTTTTGTTTGAATTGTTCAATTTGATTTGCTCAAACGTGTTTGAAAATTTACTCCTTTATTTTTGTAAGCAAAACGTGGTTTTTTTTTCAATTTTTTTTTACAAAAAATAGCTCAAAACTACATAGCTTTAAACTCATTACAGCCAAGGTGGCTGAATTAAATTCAAGCATGTGTATGTAGGCCGGTTGGATCTATTTTCTACGAACCAATGAGAATGGCTTATTTTTTTATCGACGACTAGAGGGTAATAAGCAATTCTCATTGGTTCGTAGTAGATAGATCCAACTGACCTACATACACATGCTTGTTTTTGACGAGGGAAAGTGGTGTTTTGTGGTGATAATGGAGAGAAAATTGGAATGTGGGAGACCGACCGCTTATTTCCATTGGCTCAATTACACACAGTTTTGTTTTTGCTGGAAAGTAAAGATCGCACATGCTCGCCTGTTTCTCCGCTCATGGCTGGATTACCGGCTCACATGCTCTCCCTAATCCTGACATGGCTTCAGATCATGAACACCTATCAAATGACGCAAAATAGCTAATTTAACACCTGACATTGCCTTTGTTAGTGTGTCAGCTCGTTGTAATCCGATGCTCACGAACTCCACCATAATCTGTCCATTTTCCACATATTTTCTGATAAAGTGATACCTTGTCTCTATGTACTTGCTGTGATCATGAAACACAGGATTCTTCATGAGGGATATGGAAGTCTTGTTGTCCACCAAAAGGGTCACTGGTTTTGGCTTTGTCTTTGTTAGTTCACTGAGTATGTTCCTCAATCATAGAGCTTGGCAAGCCACTGCTGTGACTGCCATGAATTCGACCTCGTATGATGACAATGTGATGGTCTTCTGCTTCTGTAAATTCCTGGACACCAAATTTTCATTAATGTAGAATGACATTCCACTGGTATTGTTTCTTCCATCGTGATCATCGGCTAAATAATTATCCGAGTAACCGATGAGTGCTTCTTCATGGTGTCCTCTCACATAGACAAGACCATAGTGAATTATTTCCTTCAAGTATCTCAGAATCTGTTTCACAGTTTTGTGATGCATGACAGTGAGTCTCTCCATATGCCTGCTTGCCATCCCGACGACAAATGAGAGATCTGGTCGTGTGTGTAGAAGATACCTGAGACATCCAATGATGAGCCTATACTCTGTGACATCCACGGGAAATCCTTCTGAATCTTTGTGCAGCTGCAGTTTGTGCTCCATCAAATATTTGGTGGCATTGCAGTCAACCATCCCGAATCATGACAATATCTTATTAGCATAAGCTGACTGCTCCAACTTTTTTCGTCCTTCCTTTCTGCTCAACCTCAATCCCTAGGTAGTACGACAGAAGTCCCAAATCGCTCATCTCAAATTCTGTCATCATTTGTTGCTTGAAGATCTTGACTTCTCCAGTGTTGTCTCTTGTCACAATGAGGTCATCAACATATACTCTCGCAATTAGGGTTGCATCTCCTTCTCCCCGAGTGTAAACGGCCTTCTCTTGTGAGCATCTTATGAATCCAAGTTCTTTCAACCTTCTGTTTAATCGAGTATTCCAGGCCTGTGGAGCCTGTCTAAGCCCATAAAGTGCTTTCAACAGCCTGTACACTAGATGCTTCTAGCCTTGCATCTCAAACCCTTCCGGCTGAGTGACATAACCCTCCTCCTCTAACTCTCCCTTGAGAAATGCTGATTTGACATCCATATGGTGCATCTCCCAGCTCCGATTCGCTACAAGTACAAGTATCACCCGACCTATATCAACTCTTGCAACGGGTGCAAACACTTCTTCAATTTGTTTGAATTGTTGAATTTTCTCAGGCAAAACATGGCTTTTTTTCAAAATTTTTTAACAAAAAATAGCTCAAAACTACTTAGCTTTAAACTTATTATAGCCAAGGTGGCTCAATTAATTCAACTCCATATAATAAGCCATTCTCATTGGTTCGTAGGAAATAGATCCAACTGACCTACATACACATCCTTGCTTTTGACGAGGGAAACAAGGGGTTGAATTTAATTTAGCCACCTTGGCTGTAATAAGTTAAAAGCTACATCATTTAGCCAAGGTGGCTAAATTAAATTCAACCCCTTATTTCCCTCGTCAAAAACAAGCATGTGTAGGTAGGCCAGTTGGATCTATTTTCTACAAACAAATGAGAATGACTTCTTTTTTTTTTTTTTATCAGCGACTAGAGGGTAATAAGTCATTCACATTGGTTTGTAGAAAATAGATCCAACCGACCTAGGTACACATGCTTGCTTTTGACGTGGGAAATAAGGGGTTGAATTTAATTTAGCCACCTTGGCTATAATAAGTTAAAAGCTACATTGTTTCGAGCTATTTTTGAAAAAACAAATTGAAAAAAATCCAAGTTTTGCCTGAGAAAAATAAAGGAGTAAATTTTCCAACGCGTTTGAGCAAATCAAATTCAACAACTCAAACAAAAAACCAACAATTAATTGATCCCTCCAGTCGAAAAGAAAACAGTAACAAAGCAAAATCCAATCACCTCGATCAAAGTCGAAGAATTTATCGAATTATGAACATTGAAGAACTAGGGCTCTTTTTATGGAACAAAGCCTAAATTGATTGATGGTGATTGCTAGATTCTTGAAATCGAACAATCGGTTGATTTGATCGTATCTTATACGTGTGTTTGAGTGTTACATCACTTTCTTCATAATTTGATAGTGCTGATTTCTTGAAAGATCAAGAGATTAGAATGTATTGTATTATGACTGTTGTTTAGTGTGTACTGTTCTTGTTTTCAAACCAAAAAAACTTTGTAAGACAATAGAAATAATAGTCCAAGATTTGTTCGAAAGATCTCGAGCTCTATCGGTCTGCCCCATCATTGCCCACTAAGTTCTCCAATTTTTCCCTATGGTAGTCATCTTTCGTATTCAGTCTCCATAATCCTTTCTTCGTATAAAAAAAAAAAACTCAATAATTCTTTGAATGCCCTTATTATCATTGATGCTACCTCCTCTTAATACACTAGAACAAATATTTCGTGATTTGTTACATCAAATCTTGATCCTATCAGCTACTTAATTATGGGTAGCGTTTTCTCCGTCTCTATCAAATGTGATGCCTTGATCACTCAAGGATGCACTTACATAGCTAACCAAGCAGGTTATCTCAGAGGTCTGGCCGATAAGCTCGACGATCTGAGGTCCGCTTTAAATGAGCTAGAGGTGGTAAGAAACGATGTTCAAAGAAGAGTGGAAGTGACTGAGCATGGAGGTAATATAAAGCGGCTAGATGGCTTACGTTAGTTGATGATTCCGTATGCGAAGCTCGTGCTCTCGTTGAAGCTGCTAATGGAAACAGTGGATGTTTTTGTGGTCGTGGGATGGTACAAGTTTCATAAGAAGATACTTCAATGCTATTTTGGACCTCTCCGACAGAATAGGTGGCACTGATAAGTGGCTACCTTCGTTTGACGATCTGTACCATTGTTTTTTAGATGCAGGACTTGAAGACTTATGGTATACCGGAGCTAGGCTCACATGGTCTAACAATTCCTCTGGTGTTATAGCTTGTAAAAGGATGATTGACAGGGTTGTATGCAATGCTCAGTGGATGGTTACATTTACTGATTCTGAGGCTAGATTCCTAAACCAAGGGGTGTCTGACCATTCGGCGATGTTGGTCACCATCCATAAACCGACTTCACGGAGGTCACAGTTCAAGTTCTTTAACTTTTGGGCTGATCATCCTTTGTTTTTGGATGCTGTACAGGAGACATGGCAGATTCCAGTTGCAGGAACACCTATGTTCCAAGTTGTATCTAAACTCAGAAACGTGAAGAAGAGGCTCAAACAATTCTCACGGAGCAAATTCAGCAACATATCCGAACGAGTCAAAGCTGCAAGAGATGAGATGGATAGCCTTCAAACAGAACTCATGGCTAACAGGTTTGATGAGTCTCTTTCATCTGTTGAGAGGGAGGTTGTTCAGGTATTTGCGGATCTCAGAGTGAAGGAGGAAAGCTTTTACAAACAAAAATCCAGGATCCAATGGTTGAAAGAGGGGGATGGTAATACCAGGTTCTTCCATCAATATGTCAAGACAAGGGAAAACAGGAAGCGCATCACTCATATTATCACTGATTCTGGTGATATAATTCAGGAACAGCCCGTTATTCACCAACATTTTATTGATTCCTTTGTGAATCTATTATCTCCCGCTGTTCTACCTAATGAGGAGGATTTCTCTCTTGATGAATATATGCACGGGTCATTTAGCCCTGAGTCTATCGCCATTATGGATGCTACTGTAACTGAAGAAGAGATTAAGCAGGCCATGTTTTCATTGGGCAGGGACAAGGCTCCCGGCCCAGATGGTTTCAATACTGAATTTTTCATGCTTATTTGGAATATTGTGGGAAAGGAAGTCACTCTTGCCATTCAGGATTTCTTTACATCTCGATGTTTTCTTAGAGAGGTTAATGCTACATCCCTTGCCCTCTTGCCAAATGTGATAATCCTGTCTCTGTAAAGGATTTCGGCCTATCTCCTGTGTTAACACGGTTTATAAGTGTATATCCAAGATCATGGCTAACAGGATCTCGCCCTACTTGAATGAGATAATTTTTGAGACGGAAGCTGCATTTGTAAGTGGTCAAAGAATTGCTGTTAATATTTTCTTAGCTCAGGAGCTCTTGTTGAATTATAAATCCAGACCATACCTCCCTAGAATGACGGTCAAGGTGGACATGCAGAAAGCATATGACACTCTTTCATGGGAGTTTCTTCTCAAAGCTTTGAGGGCTTTTGGCATTCCTGACAGGATGCTGGCATGGATCCAGGTTTCACTCTCCTATGCTATGTTCTCTATTAACATCCATGGTGAGTTACATGGGTATTTTCGTAGCACACGTGGTCTCAGACAAGGGGATCCCTTGTCTCTATACTTATTCATTCTTGCTATGAAAATTTTCTCTGGTATTCTAAACTGCCAGGCTACCAAACCTGAGTTTGACTATCATTGGAGGTGAAAAAAGGTGAAGTTGAATCATCTTTTCTTCACTGATGATGTGCTCCTTTTTTGCGAAGGCAACTATACATCCTCCTAGATTCTGAAGCAAGGTGTTGATCACTTCTCTATGCTCTCTGGTCTCAATCTGAATCTCATGAAAAGTGAGATTTTTTTGGCAGGAAACTATGCTATTGATAAAGACCGCATTCTCGAATCTTGGGGACTGAATCTTGGGACTCTTCTTGTCCGTTACTTAGGAGTACCATTGATCCCTAGCCTTCTTAGATTGGGAGATTGCAGACTTCTGGTGCAGAAAATCAGGAAAAGAGCTCAGTCTTCTGCTAATAGGACACTCTCATACTCTGGGAGACTCATGATCATTGCCTCCATATTGTATTCCATCCAGTCCTATTGGAGTACAATTTTCATATTGCCATAAGCTGTTCTCAAGGAAATAAATCAGATTTGTTCCTGTAAAAGGGAGCGACCTTACAGAAATGGGGTGCTAAGGTATCTTGGATTGACGTTTGGTTGCCCAAGACAGAGGGTGGACTTGGTCTGAGAGATCTCAGAACATGAAACAAGGCTCAAATGATGAAACATGTATGGTTGCTTGCCTCTGACGCTCAATCTCTTCAGGTTTCTTGGACAAAAGCTAACCTAATTCACTGGGTTAACTTTTGGTCTATGAGAATCCCTAAGGTATGTTCTTGGACTTGGAAAAATATCCTTATGTTGAGACCATTGGTTCAGAACCACACCTTATGGAAGGTTGGTAATGGACAATCTATTTCTCTCTGGTATGATAGATGGTCTTCTGATGGTTCATTATTTGTTAGAGCTTTCCATGACTTGATTTATAGTTTGGGGTTTTCTAGAGATGCCTCACTGTTATCTAGTATTCATGACTCTACATGGGATCCTGCTTATGTTTCTCATGCCTTCTTTGATGGGATTGTTTGGCCTGTAATTCATGGAGGGGTGGATGTATGTTGTTGGGAGCCTTGTCCAAATGGAATCTTCTCATCTTCTTCGGCATGGGAAGCTATTAGGTGAAAGGACACAACGGTGGTATGCTTTCATCTCTTGGTTAGCTGTGATGAAGAGGCTTAGCACTATGGACAGATTATTCAGGATGGGGAGAATTCAACAAGGTGTATGTGTGTATTGCAAGAACCAACCTGAGACTCATGACCACCTATTTTTCAGATGCACCTTTCTTCGACCATTTGTTAGGGATTGGGCTCAGAAGTGCGAAGTTACCTTCCCGAGAAGATCCTGCGTTCAGAACTTTGTTTTCTTTGCTGGTAAATGTAGAGGCAAAGCTCTATACAAAGTGATATGGAGACCGAGTTATGCTACCATGATCTATGTTATCTGAAAAAAGAGGAATAACATCATATTCAAGAACTCAAGACCATCAGTTCATGTCTTGATGAACTACGTTCACAAAGCCATACAAGTTGAATCTTGTCTGCTCAGAGATTTCAAGGACAACCTCAAGAGTAGAAGAATTCAGCAAGCATGGAGCATTTCTGATGTTGTTTTTTCTAATTCTCCCATTAGAGTATATGACCCATGATGTTTATTATTTCAGGGATTACGAAACAACACCACCTTTCTTTATGGCTTATCTCGAGGACTGGACTATGCAGGCTACAGGCTGTTGGACTTCGAAAACTGCTTTGATGATGTGTCTTATGTACTCATTTGTAATCATTGTAATTTTGCTAGAGCTTATTGATGATGGGCCACGTCCTCGTTTATGTATTATATGTTCGATGTATTTTGTAACGGGCTAGGGATCTTTTGCACTATGTACAGGTCACGTCCCTTAGTTTGTTTCGTATGTGACGTATGTTAGTCACTGTTTATAACTCTCAGTATATGACACATGTACTGATTTTCATCTAGGCTGTTTGTTCTGCCATACTATGTCTGCTTTTAGTTTGATTTAATGCATATGTAGGTGCATAAAATCATCTAAGAAACTTGTAAAGTGTTTTGTTAAGCACATTTTGGATCGGAATATACTTACCATGTTCCAAAAAAAAAATGTTTCATAAGAAGATTGTTAGTTAGCTGAATTAATGAGCAAAGGCGTCCCGTTTCATGTTGTATGAGAGAGATTGGCCACGAAACCAGCAACCGTGAGGCCCTCGAAGCCACTGGTTGGTGTCGAGAGTGAGTTCGAGGAGATTAGGAGATGTTCCGGAGACAATCACGTAGGCAGATTTAGGAAATTGCAGCCGAGAACAGATGGTCTGTTTTGTGTGTTGGAGCGCATCAATGATAATGCATATAAGATTGACCTGTCTTCTATTACATGAAAATCAATATCTAGAAAGAAAGAACAATGTTACAAGAAGCTTATTATATCATGCGTTTCCCATGCGCAAACAGGATGCAATGCAAGCAACACCGAGCAAACATATGCCAAGCAGTGACATAAAAATTATACCCACAATAATATCTCAATCCAAGCATGTTAATCCCTTTTACCATCATCATTAGCCTTTATTAGAGTTTTTAAGGTTCGTCTATATTTCGTGTCAAGTCATATTAATTCTCGCAATTTTTACAAGTTAACGACATGCTCTGTTATGCCGTATTGATTCTGTTACAGGCTAAAGACATGCTCTGTTATGTCATTTTGATTGTTGTGATTTTTACAGGTTAATGACATGCTTTGTCACGTCATAATAATTCTTGTGATTTTTACTAGTTAATAACATGAGAAGAGTTACCGTAGGAAATTTAATATGTTCCCTAGTATGGTCATACCAGAAACAATTAAACAAAGAGGATGGTCGCTGCAGTCGACCCAGAACGGTTAATGATAACCAAACACGGCCACCGATTATATTTCAATTGATGTCGCTGCTTGCACGCGAAGGGGGTTTCTATCCCTCCCTAGCTAGTTCAGGACCCATAACTCTCCCGGTTATTGTCATTTACAGGAATGTCTTCATGTTTAAGTTTTCAGGATTTTCAGACCAGGTAGCATGGAATTAATCGTATTAATTCCATGTAGGATAAGATTCAGGATTTTCAAGGTTCATAAGATTCTCAAGATTTCATGCGTGTATCATGAAACTTATTATTTTAATTTCCATGTACAGTAATCATCTTTTACGACGTTCATATTTTAAGATTTTCAGGCGTATAATATGATACATCAATGAATAGCATGACGACTACCATGGCATTCATAATTCATATTATATTTTGTAATGTTCACTTGAATCTTCAAGATTATAGTTCGTTGCAATAATCATAATCCACTAGCACATGATATCACACGTCAAGAGCAAACAAGCAATATTCAGGAAACGTTATTAAAACTCTATAATATTCTACAGGTTGCATCGTTACCCTTTTGACAAACAAATCAAGTCAATCAAGTACATCACAATTTTATTCTTTTATTTATCATGCAAGTACGTGATCACCCAAACGCATAAATCAAATAACGCACACATAATTTAGGATAACGATGTATGTTACCTTATCATTTATGTAGTCCCCAAGCAATTCCAAGATTAATCCTGCTCCTTGTCCCAAAACAACAATGCAAGCTCCAGTCAATTTTGCCAGATCAATTATCTTCTAGGAACCTTGTTTGCATGTATTGACCAAGGCATCTGCAAGTGTAAGCCTTCCTTCCGCATCAGTATTGCTTACCTCAATTGTCTTCCCATTTGAATCAGTCACAATGTCTCCCGGCCTCATGCCAGTTCCTCTATCATATTTTCACAAGCAGCAACCACAAAATGGACTTCAACTCCGGGAGGCTTGATTTGGCCAATAGCCTCCACGTGGAAGTTCTCCATTGGAAAACACAAATGCATTAGCAGCGGCTTCATCCTCCCATTGAAGTCCACTCCACCAGTTCTCCGCAGTCCAGATCTTGATCTTAGGCCCCTCGGCCCTTCTCGGGTCCACAGGTAGGCTCTTCAGCCGAGGACAGCCTTTTATTATTACTTGGCTTAAGACAGGAAAAGGTAAAGCTGCGTCGCAAATGCTTGTTAACTGTGGAAGATTTACTAAGCACAGCCACCTGAGCTTTGCGAATGGAGTTGGAGTTTCTCTGCCGACGCCTACAAGATCAACCATTGCTATTACCCTCTCTAGTCCTTGGCAGAACGCTATTAACACAATCTCGAGGTTTCGAGCGAAGGACGTGACAGTCAGGTCTTTTAGGTTCGGACATGTACGAACACTTCTATAACCCGGAGTTTCTTGAAGCATGGAATTTGCTTCATTGTCGAACTAGGACGGATATTCGAAGCACTTGTGTTTGCACTCTCAGTTTCTCAGCTTAGATATAATTTTAGTGCACCGTCGCTTCTTAAGGTCAGATTCACTTCAATCAGGTTCCTAAGTTGTCGAACTTCTTCAATCAATAACTCGTTCCCTCCCGATATTACATTGGCTTCCTGCATTTGGTCGGTCGAACCACAGAACGTCATTCTCAGCGATTGCAAAGCCGACAAGCTCGACAACACATGTCGAGGAATCACAGTAAGCTGTGATGTGCCCACGATGTCTAGCTCTTTCAGGTTCACCAAGTTCCTTAGCTCAACGGGCAATTGCCTGATTCCAGTAAACCTCAGGTTTATGTACTCCAAGGCTGCAAGTTGACAAACCTCCAAGGGCAGTTCCATGAGCCTCTGGTTATGGGACAAATCCAATACTCTCAAAGCGCTCATGAAGGAAAAGAAACCAGGATCTATTTTTGTGAGCAGGTTATGACCAAGGTATAATGCTTCGAGGTTAGCACACAACGGTTCTTCTGTTATCTCCTCGATCTTGTTGTTCATCAATGAAACTACTCTAGCATTGTTCCATTTCCCAATTCCAGGGACCTTTCTCAGTCTCAATCCAGCTTCCACCAAATACATATCCTTTTGCGTTCCGCATTCCGATGCTACCCATAGCACCATATCACGAATCACATCGTGCAACCTTATGTATCGTTCGTCATCAGCAGCTTCCTCCAATAGGCACGTGCAAAGAAGAGTTCCGATGATGTCAAACCCATGGTTCTCATAGTCCTCTGGAGTGTCATGTTCGCTTAGAAGACCTTCTGCGAACCACACGCGTATCAACCCGCGTTTGGAAACTTCAGAACTTTCTGGATGCAGAGCGAGACGCAGGAGGCAAGCCTTGATTGCATCATTGGGTAAACTATCATAGCTGAACTTTAAAAGCAGGAGCACATCTTGTTCCATACCCGAAAACTCTGATGCAGATTTTCGCAAAGTTTCAATCGTGTGAAACCATTCTTCAGGGGTTTTTTTCGAGGCCATTGCACGACCAACCGTGACTAGCGCTAGTGGCAGACCGCCACACTCTTTGACAACACTTTTAGCTAGCTCGATGACCTCTGGATGATTGATAACGGCATCATCACGAACCTTCTTGCAGAATAGCTCCCACGCCTTGTCGGGTTCCAAGCATCTTAATCTGATCTTCTTGTGAGCCTCCATTTGGCCGCATAGGATCTCTGATCTCGCCGTGAACAAGATCTTGCACCTGTTATTCTCATTCGGATATGGCACTCCGGCCTTCAAAAGATCTAGCCGCTCCCACAGATTATCCAACAGCAAGACGAACTTCTTCCCATTCAAGACGCGAGATATGTCTTCGTACTTATCATGCTCGCTCTTACTCGCCAACGTCCCTTCATCCAAACCCAATTTCTTCCCAATGCTAACCTGAACCTCTTCAAGGGTTTGGTTCCTCTTCATATCAACCCATATTACATAATCGAAATCGTTAACCGAAATAGCCAACTTGTTATGGAATTCGGTCAAAAGGGCTGTTTTTCCTACCCCTCCCATGCCATATAAACCAATCACTCCTACATGATCATCCTCAAAATATCTCCAAATCTCATCGAACCCGGTCTCAACGCCAACCAATGGCTCTGAAGGCCTCAAAGTTGCCGGTTTCGTAGCCAATCTCTCGCCTACAACATCAAACGAGATGCCTTTGCTAGCTAATTCAGCTAATTGACCCTTCTTGTTAACTATCCTCTTACCAAACTTGTACCGTTCCACCGTACCACAAAAACATCCATTGTTTTCATTAGCAGCTTCGATGAGAGCACGAGCTTCGGACAAGGAATCCTCGACTGATGTAAGCCATGCTTGTACAAGGTCTAGCCGCTTTACGTTGCCTCCATGCTCGGCCATGTCCACTCTTCTTTGCACGTCGTTTCTTATTGCCTCTAGCGCATTCAAAGCGGACCTCAGTTCGTCCAGCTTGTTTGGCAGACCTCTGAGGTAACCTGCTTGGTTAGCTATGTAAGTGCATCCTTGAGTGATCAAGGCATCACATTTGATAGAGACGGAGAAAGGGCCACCCATAATTAAGAAGCTGATAGGATCAAGATTTGATGTAAAGAATCACGAAATATTTGTTCTAGTGTAATAAGAGGAGGTAGCATCAATGATACTAAGGGCATTCAAAGAATTATTGAGATTTTTTTTTTTTTTTTTTTTTTACGAAGAAAGGATTATGGAGTTTGAATGCGAAAGATGACT
>LIEC01010480.1:57285-72125 GCA_001925005.1 Drosera capensis | reverse complement strand
TTTTTTTTTTTTTTTTTTTTAAGGTTATCACGAAGGAATCATCCTTTCATCCACTAAATAGCCCGTAAAGACCAGTACTCCTTAATCTGGTCTGGCGCGTGAATTTGAGCATACAAGGGGAAATGACTTGGTTGTCGTGGTGATTCGACATGGTAGATTTAGCATCTTCCCATGTATATAATTCGTCCCAATACAATTTAAAACAATGTTAATCAACAAACGCCGACAACATATATCGATCATTTGTTTCACTACTGCTGCTAGTTCATTAGAGATCGCTAGGCGGATCCAGCTGAAGCTGAGATAGTAAGGCCTTGTTCTCTTCCTTGAGAAGCAGAGCTCTCTGTCTTAACTTCTCGTTCTCCTTCATGATATTTTGGTTCTTCCTGTATAGTTCTAAGTTCCTCAGCATCATTTTTGCCGCCCTCCGCTCTAAGGAATTAGTACCTTTTTCGTCACGGTCTACCAAATTCCTGCTCGCCGACGATCGCTTTCTCCTGTATGGCATGAGACCAACTCAGTTTAGATTAGAAATGACAATCCAATGTCAATCAAATAGTATAGTTCAGCTTGAGTGTCCTTGGATAAAACAAGTTCATAACAAAAACTAATGCCTAGGAAAGCAAACATGCTTTGAAAATGTTTTTTCACATCTTGTGAAAACCTGCAACCCCTATCATTTTGAAGCTTAGTTGCATACCGCGATTCGTTAGCTTAAAGGGGATGCCATGTCAAGCAACTGTATTCTAATTGCACAATAGCGTAGCCAAACAGATTCATTCAGAATAGAAGGTCATTGCGTTCATTGACCAAGATTTGATCGATCCTTTGTCCCGAAGGATTTCCTTTGTCAACCGAATAGCCAGTAACCCATAGGACCTTTTAAAGATCAATCCTTTGTCCATCGAGACAATGATAGACAAGTGCAAAATTTTCACTAGTTGTTGTAACGAATCTAGCACTCGAGCGATATGATAGAATGCATGACTTTACCAACCTCTGAATCTGAACTCTGCCTCTACTCCTCGTCACACCACACGAACATGGCGGATAAAACATATCCAGGTCGATGAAGCCCACAAACATCTTTTTCAATAGAAGTCTAACCAATGTTACAACTTAGAGCTATGAATCCGCTTGGAGGGATCTATTTCAGAAGATGAAGAACACATGATGAAAGAAGTGAAAGTGAGACCAAAGAGAGTTATATAGACAGAGAAAAAACAGCAATGATGGGAGTGAAAAAAAGAGGAATAGAGAGAGTGGTATGATGATGGTGATGATGATGACGACGACGACGACAAAGAGGACAACAAGCAGCATTGATCTCATGATGATGGTGAATATGATGACGGAAAGAGGAAGAGGAAGAGGAAGAGGAAGAAGAGCAAGAGCAGAGAGATACCAGTTGGCTTCCATTTTGAAGTTGTAGTGCAAGAGCCCCTCATGTATATAATGCAATAGTGTAGGTATTAAATGATGGAGGCTCCAATGTCTTATTGATCTGAATGATAAAATCTTGAATTTAAATTTTATGCATATAAAATAAATTATTTATAGTTTGAAGTTTTAATCAGTTATATGTTTTCTTTTGTATGAATGTTAATTTAGTTGATAAATTGAATTACTATGTAATAATTAAAACTATTAAATATTATAAGTAGTTGGATTTTAGAGTCTTAACACTATTAGATATTGTAAAGTGTCATGAGATGGTTCTTAAGAAAAAATCAACAACAAGAAAAAAAAAGTGATGATTATAATAACTATCAAAACTCAATCATAATAACTATCAAAACTCAATTAATCAAGACATATTTCGATAAATATTGACCAAGTCTAAAATCTTGGTTTCGATGTAGATATAACCAGGTCCAGTCCAAGAATGACGAAGACTGATGAGAAAATGTACTAACATGAAATGAAAACAGAGGAAATTTCCTTTAAAAAAAAAAAAAACAGGGGAAATTTTTTTCCGAGGAGGAAATGATAGTGATACGGAGGTTTAGTCCCTGATTGGGCTGATTGCCCGTGCGGAATTGCGGGGCCCGTGAAAATGACCTTACGATCCTCCACTCTCAGTATTGTTTTATTCCCTTCTTTCTCCTCTTTTGTTTCTAGCAAGAATTTTCATCATCATTAAACCACGAGCATGATGAGAACTTTCCCTTTTTTATTAAAATTTTTGTTAAGGATGCACGTGATTAGATCTGGGGAGATGGATGAGAGAGGAAAGAGAGAAAATAAAACATATTAGTGTGTATTCTGTAATCGTATACACGAGATAAATATAAAAAATTTGATTATAGGAGCATATCTATAAATTAATGGGATTCAATTAGTTTGTTGAAAGATATATTTTTTCGATTTCATATTAATCATAATATTTTTTTATTTGACCAGTCTCAAAAAAATTACAATATTTTTCTTATGATAATATTTTAATATAAAAAAATACTAAATTAATCTCATATATTATAAATATATTTTTATAATATTTATTTTAACTTTTTCCGATAATATTACTATTTGATTGATATTCCATAGGACCTTTTAATTATGAGACGGAAGAATCTGATAGATACTGTTTACTCCGATTTTAACCTGTGATGAGTCTTATCTTAAAATGAATGAGCAAATCTAAAAATATTTGATTTAAAAAAGTATTTCGATAACATACTCACTTATAAAAAGATAACTAAATCTAAAAATATCCAATCTTAAAAAATTATTTGGATAATTTATTCACTTGATATTAAAAGACTAAATCTATAAATATCCGATCAAGTTACAACCTCAATCATTTTCGATTCGTATATGATAGAATAGATATGTGGACGAGCATAACGTATCAACTTAACCTTTTGATTAATTATTGGACTCAATTTATATATATATATATATATGTTATTCTGATCTGTTTTGGACGTGGATTCCCCTCTTAACCTTTGCCTCGAATCGTAACTAATCCATCAATATGTTAACTCACTCCGTTTACCTTAACAAATTACTAATACTATCACTCGATCTTGGAAGTGTGGAACCATTCGTCGAATCCCAGACTGGCCTGGGGTGACCTATTCTGTCAACCAGTTGGCCCTAACATTTTTGGTACGATAACCGTCTCAACTCGCATTAAATCTTTCGATTATCTTAATTTATTTAAGACGAAGTCCTGAAGAGAGTATTTGTTTGTGCCGTGAATGACTCATAATTCAACCCATTCAATGATACACAAGTTAAATTTCATAAAGTGTACTCAGGTAGGGAGTAATCAGTAGCAGCATCAAATATGGGTACTCTGCCACTGTGTTTGCTGATGACGAACTGGATCGACCTTGGACCATGGTGAATCGGCGAAGTGGGCCAGCCCATGTGGGCCTATCTGATGTCAGAAATTGCTGAGCAGATGCTTCTTTTTTTAAGAGAAAAAGAAAAGCTCTAAACCATCATTAATTTTCGTGCAGCGTGACAGAGTGCATAAACTTAGCCAAGCCACGTTTTGGCACAGCTTCCTGTTTAACCTTTCTTTGGTCGCAGAAAAATTGCCCAAGCGAGAGGTGAATTTTTGAATTTCTGTCAAGGCAGCTCCCTCTCTCCTCCTCATTGAGGTAGAGAAATATAATCATGATAACATATACTTTTCTTTTTCTTTTTCGTTTCATATTATACATAATATATTGATTTATGATGCGATTTTATATATATGTTAAATTTATATAAAATATAATAAAAAAGAATGTTTTTTGAGTATTAATAGGCTTTGTGTAACAATGTGAGAGAAAATAATGAAAATAAAATTTGATATTTTTTATAAAAAAATTATTAAATAAGATATATTACATATTTATTAGAATGATTCAAATAAACAACTATACAATATAATATGAAACGGAACGAATAACTCATTAAGTTTTTCCGATCTAAAATAGTCGTAGCAACTTGACTTAAATCGAACTCCATGCTTATAATTCATTAAATCAAAACATCATCTCTATCTCTAGAGGCGGAGAAGTTATTGTGTACTCCTTCCGTCACGAAAATATTGAAACACTTTGATTCTGTATTTATGTCAATATAAAATTTGACACACGTATAACGATGTTCAAATATTATTTTTTGTAAATTTATAGTGAAATATCAATGTTTATGTAAATTACATACTTCAATCTAATATATATTACAGGACGATCGGACGTGATTTGATATGAAAATGAGATATATATTCATACGTATGAAATAACTTAATATAGTTATATGTTGTAATTAATATGGCACGGGAGGTAGTACTGTTAGAGCACCTGCAGCAATGTCTCTATATGATTCTTTATCCCTATATATAGAGAGTGTAAAAAAATATTTTTTATATTTTTATTTAAAAAATAGACTTCTTATCTCTATCCATAAAAACTCCCTGTACCCTATATTTTTTTTCTATATTTGGAAAACCAAAATTACATTCCCTCAATTTTTTATACCATTAAAATAATTAAAAAATAATATTTTTGTGATAAATGGTAGTTTATAAAATATGAAAAACTTACAGATATTTAAAAATTAATTTATTGTAGTTGAAATAAAATAATCATAAAAAATTATTATAATATTATAGAATATGTTTAATTGAGGTTCATTAATTTCAATATATAAATAACTAATATATGAAAAATATAAAAATCTATATAAGGAATCAATATATGAAAGTTGTTGTATGACTGAGTAAAAGATTGAAATCTTATCTAAACAAAATGACATCGTGACATTGTATTATAAAGATAAAAATGAAAAAACTGCTTGGAATCTTTATCATAACCTTTTTTTATCTTAATGCATAGAATTTGAACTCAAAACTCACGAATAAAACTAAATTCCCAGTCACTTGAACTATTTATGAAAGAAAGATTTTGTTCAACCTCTCCAACTTATATTTGGATACGAGATGATGGAAGAGTATCTAAGCTTAGCTTGACTCGAATAGCAGAAAACCGCCGATGAAGCTGCGCGGCTGTGCCTCCCTGTCTCAGTACACACTGGCACTGCGCTGCCTTCTGTGTTATGTTTCTGTTCTGATGCAATTATTTCATCACGACAATAATTGCAAGTTTCATGAATTTAAACCATCTGAAATGAATAATTTGCCCACTGTAGTGTATTGTATAGGTGTCTTTGCTACGATATGATAACAAGGAGCCTCAAACACATGTAATTTTAAGACTTAAAAAATATGTGTCATAACATAAAATGTTAAGAGATTTTTATATATTATCATATGAAATCTTATGTAATTATAAAAAATCACATCAAATCTTCATATTTATAAAAACTCTATCTAAATCATATGATATTTTCATATTACTTATTAGTGTTAGTCAAAATGTTAATTTTAATATTTTAGACATGAAATTACAAAATTACAAAATTTCCCTTACTTGAAAGAATAATCTAAATTTCATCAACCTCTTTTTTCTTATCTCTTTAAAACGCATTCTTTGTTATCTTCGTATCATTGAGTGCGTAATTGATGTATAATTTGAGTTTAAAATTGAAAGAATAAAGTGTAAAAATTGATGTTTAAATTTATCTTTATGCAAAATTGGATAAGATAACTAGCACTTGAGAATGGGAGAGATCAGTGGATTGTAGCAAATAAGAAGAAGACATTAGAAAGTGATATAAAGAGATGAAAAAGGTTATATAGATGAAAAGATTATAAAAACAAAGGGAAAATTTTTAAAAAATGTTAAAGCTAACGATTTTGACTAACGATAATTGTTACTATGAAAATATCATATGATTTGAATAATGTCATTATAAATATGAAGTGATTTCGATTGTGTTTTTATAAATAAAAAGATTTGAGGCCGTTTTCTTTTTAATGTCGTGAGATTACAAAAAAATCCCAAATTTTAAATGATGAAAAAAAGATCTGATTACAACAACATAAATGAAGTATAGAGATTATATTAATAAGAATAGCTTCTAATCATGATCATTCATCTATGTCGTTAGGTCTCTAACGTTGTTTTATATACGGGTTATGTCATGACATACACATTGTCTATTAATTTCCTCTATGGTTAAAGCACACCCAAAAATTTATTCATTATCCCAAAATTTTGTAATATTAATACAAAGTTATATTCAAAAATTGTATAATTAATGTCGCATTTTTAAAAATTTAAAAAATATGATAACATGATGTTTAGCTATTAATTAACTATTTAATGAGGTTATTGATGAAGGGCTCATTGTGGATGGTTCGTTTTACGCTGATCACTGGAAATGAACGTGATAGAAAGAACTAACATACACAAAGATGAGTTTGAATCACTTAATTATTAAAAGGATATTATTAGAGCTAATTACCAATTGATTGTATTTTATTTCATTAATTACTTTTAGATCATAATATAAATTTTTTATTATTAATTGATTCACAAATTTAAATTATGATCTTTGTTATCCTCAATCAAAATAAGAAAATAATTTATTATAAAAAATCATTAATTATAATAATCATCACAAAATCCTAAACTCTAATTTTAAAATAACACTGTTTATCACCATATCATCCACTGTTTATAAAAATAACAAAATATTATAATTTTAAAAAAATTTGAGAATTAAATAAAATTATTATCAATAATTGATAATTTAGAAAAAAAAGAACTTACGCTTAATTTACACATATTATTAACCTGGATTTGATAATAAATTCATCTTAATAGATTTGATATTGGTTTTAAATATATCGTTCACCGTGGTTATGCAGGATACTTGTCAACGTTTGTACTGTTTTTTTTACACAGAGTTCAAACTTACTGAGATCGACACATTTGTAACCAAAGGAAGAAGATCAAGATAATACGGTCCTTGGTTCAAACTCCAACTTCAGATACTCTTTTTTGGGCTAGCGTCCTGTTACGCATGGGCTAACTTAACCCCGTGACAGTCCGCCCAATAATATCTGTTGTTTGGCCCATTCACACCCTTTGCATATCTCTTTTTCTTCATTTGAAAGAGTTGGTTGAACGGCTTATCATGTGGGATGAGGATGATGCACTATGTACCTTCTCGTTAATTCTCCTCTTTTTCTTCAACCTGTTTCTAATGTGTGTTTTTTATCTGGCTTCATGGAATTGAGATATAGAGCCCGAGACCTGTGGCTCTCGAGTTGGAGAATATCCAAGTGTTTAAATGTTGATAGATGCGAAATCATGATGATGTGTTTGTGATATATATCACGTGGGATGAGGATGATCCACTTTGTACCTTCTCGTTAATTTTCCTCCTCTTTTTCTTCAACTTGTTTCTAATGTGTGTTTTTTACCTGGCTTCATGGAATTGAGATATAGAGCCCGAGACCCGTGGCTCTCGAGTTGGAGAATATCCAAGTGTTTAAATGTTGATGGATGCGAAATCATGATGATGTGTTTGTGATATAGAATTCTCTCAAACAGGTAAAAGCTTTCCCATAGTCTCATTTTAACCATTTGACTTTAACTCATACTCTTTAAGGTCATTTAAGAGGTTTTGACCTGTGTTGGTTTGAACCGAGAGTGTATTGATGTTGTCATTGTAAGGTCTGTGTGGATGAGATATATGTATTCTGTTGTTGGGAATTAGTTTCCCACATCAGCTGTGGTGTGGGATGTACGGTAATGGTTTACTGACAGACCCAAAATGAACAGTGTCTTGACATGGGGAGTGGGCTTCGGGTCTGCAAGTCTCCTTTCTATGTACTTACCTGCGATGATTTTACCTTTGCCTTCGTTCGATAACAAGTTCAAGCTTTCGAGCATTGCTGCCCCACGACAGGCAGCCAGATTAGCCCATCGAGTGATCTCAACGACAAGCATGACGACTCCAAAGAAGAAAGCATCATTCCTGTATCACTATCCCTACCCGGACGGGGCCTTTGCAGCACTTGCCGCTCATCTTTACTTCTCCGATATTGCCTCTCCAGTCATGTTAAGCCGGAGAAACCTTCCCCTCGATGATATTGAAGAAGCTTATCTTCTCGACTTTGTCGGTCCATCTGGTTTCATCCAGCACCTCGCCGCCAAGGTTGAACGGGCTGTCCTCCTAGACCATCATAAAACCGCACTGGAGATGCTGAGTGATGAGGGAGAGTCGTCGAGGATCAAGAACACGATCAAGGTTCTCGATATGGAGAGGAGTGGTGCTACGATCGCTCATGATTTCTTCAAGCAGAAGCTCCGTGAACGAAGACAAGGTTCTGAAGATGAGGCGATGCTTGCGGAGTTCGATCGGCTGAGGAAGCTGTTCGAGTACATTGCAGACGGGGATCTCTGGAAATGGCGTTTTGAGAATAGCAAGGCCTTCAACAGCCGGTTGAAAGATACTGGCATAGAATTTGATATCGGAGTAAACCCCTCGGTGTTTGATCAATTACGTTCTCTGGAGCTCCAGTCTGTCATCAGGAACGGGACAGCGAGTTTGGCAAAGAAGCAGAAGTTGATTGACGAGGCCCTTGATCAGGCGTTTGAGATCCGCCTTGGAGGTGGCGAGTTTGGCTGCTGTCTTGCTGCCATGGTGATTCGATCCCAGAGTTGAGGAGTGACCTTGGCCATCAACTGGCTTGTAAGAGCCGAAGCTTGGGCCTGCGAGGCATTGATGTTGTTTATAAAGTTCCTGAACTTGGGAACGATGAAGTAGTGAAGGTGAGTCTACGCAGTGATGGCAAAGACACAACGCCCATCTCTCAGAGATTTGGTGGCGGTTCCTATACGTTGAGCTTCCCAGAATTTGAGACATGGAAGCTCAAGATCCAAGTTTATTGATCTCATTAGAAATTTATTTTGTATCTGAAGTATGTTGTATCAAATGCTGGGTTCTGTCATGTAACTTATGAAACATTCCTGCTCTTTTCAGCCAAATTTAGCTGGCCATGATATTGGAAGTACCATCTATGTGATTGCCCAGCTGATTTTAACACTCCAGTTGTTTTATTTGATAATCATGATTCAAATCTTGGTGAACAAAAAAGTCTATATCTCGCCGTTTTCCTACAAAGTTTTGTTGGTGAGTTTCACTAATGAGGCGATTTCTTATATTCACATCTGAAGAGGATAACATCGACTGATATCCACATCGTCAAATAAAAAAAAAAAAAAAAAATTGATGACAATGTGGAGGTATAATAGTCCTAACTATGGAAACATGCTAACTGCCAAGAGTCGAACATGTATATACTTCTAAGAGTCATCAGCATTTTTAGGTACATAGAACCAGACATGTTTTGCACCGAGTAGAAGGCGAGTCCTGCTAGCTCATATTTTTCATGCAAGGCTCCAAGCTCAAAGCAATCAGATGCAAAAGAACATGGCATGGTCTGGGAGGCATCTCAATGCTGGCCCAGCAATTCAAGATTAATCCTATCCTGCAATCGGATTAGCATGAATGGTTACACGGTTTATTCTGATCTCAGCAAGGGGACGATCCCCAGGTCCGGTTTGTGTCAGCAAAAGAAACATTACGAATATTAAGATAAAGTACAATGATATATAATCGGGCAGGAAATTCTTTCTCCACCTTTAAGTTTCAAGAACTCGGTTCAATTGATGGAGAAAAATCTAAGGTGGTATTCTCGAATATGTTTAGACCGTAACACCCAACAATCAGAATTTGTGTTTCAGGTCTCATCCAATGTAGGAGTCTCACACAAAGAATGAGTTCTGAGTCCTGAAACTCGTTACTGAATCAACCTGTAACGCCCCGGCCTCGCTACTAAGTCGTTACCAAGAAACACTTTCCAGGCTCAGGACCGACCCCACAGACCAACACTAGTCTTTTCAGTGTGTTTTGTCCTCAGTTGCACACACCCTGAGAAACTTCCGAGGAGGTCACCCATCCCAGCATTACTCCACGTTAAGCACGTTTAACTGCAGAATTCTAAAGTGATGAGCTACCGAAAAGAAAGGTGCACCTTGTTGATATAGATAGTACTATTAAACCATTTAAACGGGTGCTTAGATAACCATTGAAGGGACACGGAGACTAACAAGGTTTCTGTTTTGAATGAACTGTTCGATGATACTCATTGTTCTCAAGGACGATACAATGGTTCCCGTAATTAACTGATTGCAACCTCTGTACCAGAGGCAGTGCAAGATTATGGGAAATTTCTATCTAACATTAGCAAGTCTAGATATAGCAAGATGTTGTGTAACGCTGGGATCCTTGATTACAGCCTTAATAGAGATACATATTGTCAGGAAAGGAGAAACCCAAAAATAAATACATAAATAAATAAAAATCATCATCACCGTTTGCATACAGGCTGATTTTGACTCCTCAAGCTTTAGATTTATCAAGTTCTACAATCGTTTTAAAAAAAACTAGACTCAACACATGACTAGCTATAACACAGCTCAAATCAAAACTAAGGGTCATCATGATCAAGACTGATATCTCCAACAAAATAAAATATAAAAGAAAAATAGAGGAAAAGTAAAATTCGGAGGACAGGCTATACAAAGGAAGGGAGCTTCCAGCTGAAGATAGTAAGGACACTGTTCTATAGAAAATCAGCAATAATACAATTCCAAACGACATATATTCCCAGATGAGAAAGAAAACATGTGTCACCAAGAGAGTGACAACTCGAAAAAAATGGAAAAAAAAAATGAAGAGTTCATATAAAAAAAATCTGAATCTTATAAACTTATCTTGAGAGATTCTCTTATCTCATCATTGAACTTTTTGCCCCATATACTTGTGCCACCTTTGCCTGTACCAGTTGGGTCTCCACCTTGGATCACGAAACCTTTAATATTCCGGTGGAATATGGTTCCGTCATAGTAGCCGCTAGCACATAAAGCCAAGAAATTCTGCATCCACATGAAACAACCATGGCGCTTAGAAAGTGAGAATCCTAAGCATGATAATGTAAAAAAGAGAGACAGAGAGAGATTGAGAGAAAGAAAAGAAGGAAAAAAGAAAGAGCTACATTTGTTCATTAATCCTAGTCAAAGATTATCACGACGCAAGTTAAACTTAACCTTGTTGACCGAACTTCTCGGATTCAGAGCGATCAATCAGACTTCCCCCGATTTCATGTTTCCTGATCTCATCTCCAGGACTAAATCATAAAGCACTCGAGATTAGCTACTTGGACTTGATGGTAAAATAGAAGCTAGTCTGATACCCAAATGTTCCAGCAGATTTTGTTACTCAGCACTAGAGAACGAAATCATCTAAATTAAACCAACTATTGTGTAAGGAGGCCGCTGTTTCCACGGCATCTTTTCATCCCTCCAAGACAACATCATTTTCTGTTTTCCATGTGGACTAAAATATCCTTTTTTTTACTTTTCATCTCTTGAATAAAAAAATTAAAGATGACTGTTTTTTCCATAAAACTGCAAAACTCAATTTATAGATACTTGGCTTTGATGATTATGCATGGGCATTGAACATGTTTAGTAAGATACTTGGTGCTGGTAATCAACCTTCAGTCATCGTGTCTGATCGAGAATTGGCTTTGATGGGCGCTATCCGATATGTTTTTTTCCAAAAACTTCTAATCTTTTGTGCTTGTGGCATATTGAGAAAAGTATCTGCAAAGAGCGCAAGAAGTCCTTTGAAGTGCAAGTTGTATGGGAGTCTTTCCTAACTTCTTGCAACATGGTGGTGAGCTCTTTGTCCGAAAGCAAGTATGAAGAAAATTTGAGAGAGTTTGAGTTATCTTATAAGGAGAAAAATAATATCATAGAGTACATCAAATGGGTGTGGCTTCCACTTAAGCAGCATTGCGTGTATGCATGGACTGAAAAATTTGCACATTTTTGAAATCGCGTCTCCTTAAGAGCCGAAGATGCGCATGGAAAGCTAAAACCATATTTGCAAGTATCAACGGGTGATTTCGTCAAGAGACAACATTTTGTTACGGATGGGCTAAGTCGCACGGGTTGTAAGAATCTAACCCATGACAATTTGCTTGTTTATTGAGAACGAGTTTCATGAGTTCAAAACCCAACTTTCTAGTGACCAAATACGAGCACCTCATTTTTGTGACTCGTCTTTTTTTCAAGGAACTTCGCAAGCGAGTGTCAAAGTTTGTGTCGAACTTGCTACATAAGCAATATGAAATGATGAAAAATGACAATGTAAGTATGTTGATGGTAGTGTAGTCTGATAGTGAGCAAGACTTTGATGTATTGTTATGTATGTATGTATGTGTCATGGTTTATGCCTTATTTTGGAAGCCACGAGGTGATCATGTATACTACGGGTATCATGGCTTGATTGTACTTTTGCATGGTATATCACGTCAATATACTACTAGCCTTTTCGATATTTTAAATTATGGATATCTTTTTCTATCTTGCAGAATTCGACAAAGAAAACATTTGGAATGATTGTTAAAGATTTTCTCGAGTTATATGAAAATTTAAAACGGTGATGATTACAACAACAAAAGAAAAAAGAAAAAAAAGAGAAAGTACTTGTCTTGTTTATATATGAAGATGAGTTGATCAGGGGGAAAGAAAGAACAAAAAAGGACAATACAGGAGTATAACTTAGCAGGTGAAAGCATTTTTACTTGTCCAATCATGTGACACAATTTTTTAGAAGGGTGAATTTGGGCAGATGGAAAAAGAACCATCTTTAATCGAATTGGATTATATAAAATATAATTATGTACAATACAAAAAATAAGTTGTAATATAAAATTGAAAAGATATAGAAAATCTAGGTTGAAATATGTGTTAAAATGTATTTTCTTCATCTCAATATAATTATAATAATTTGATTTGATGTTATAATTTAAGTGTGTGTTGATTTTTGACATAAATATTAATTTATTCTTTTATTTTTGTGGATGAGAGGAATGAAAAAAGAAAAAATGATGTGATATAAAAAAATATTAATAAAGATATTCAGATATTTTTGTAAGAAAAAAATTATAATTAAAATAAAATTATAATTTAGTTGAGATAATTTAATTTAATAAATATTATAATTTAATTAAAAAAAATTAATGACATGGGAAAAAAAAGTTGATAAGTTATTGTATGATTATTGGGGAAAAAACGAAATATTCCGCTCCAAGTGCCGGAAGGAGTATGCCCTTTTTTGCCGAAACCATTCTCAAGAAAACACCACATCGACTCCAATCAAACTCGCCTTCAACATGGTAAGTTCCCTTTTTTTTCCCTTTGTAATTCCGTCGAACACCACCTTGCGTGCATTACCTCAAACCCCAATTCCTCAGCCCATAAACCCCTTTCACTGACTCGAATCTGCTTCCCTTTTGCGTTTTTTCGGTGTTTCAGTCGGTAACGCTTCACACAAATTTGGGAGACATCAAGTGCGAGATCTTCTGCGATGAAGTCCCCAGAGCCGCCGAGGTAATTTCGCTGGGATTTCTTGGGTTTTGGGTTTTAGGGTTTTTATTATGGTTTTGTTTGGTGTAGTTTTGTTTTTGGTGTTGGGTTTTGTTGGGGTTAAAATTGATGGATGAGAAAATTGGGTTGTGATCGATGTTTGTGTCGGTGGGTGTTTAAAGGCTCCTTTTTTGGAGTTGGGAAGGTTAATGTACAGGCATAAAATCATCAAGATGAGTTGTGTCCGTCGAGAATTGAAGCTGGGACGGAATCCCTGTCATGTTTGTGGAGTTTTTTTTATTAAAGGGTCTTGCTGGTTTTCTCGGATTGACAATGTTTTTGGCTGGTTGTCAACGTTATGCCCAGTTTCTGATTGTTTCGATTTCATAACCAAGTTGGTTACGTGTAAGAGATGATTTTGTCATGAACAAAGGACTAGCCTCTTGATCAATTACCCTAGACGTAATAGTCATTGACACTGTGGTAAGATGTCACCACTTGCTATGAGAAAATACGTTCACGTAAATCACAGTGGTACGATGTCACGACTTGCTATGAGAAAATGCGTTCACGTAAATCATATGGTTAAGCAAATAGTGAAAAGAGACTAGGTCACTTTTAAAAGCTTTGTTTCCGAAGAAATTGTTTGGTTTAAAATCATTAGCGGAGCAAGAGATTTGGATTTGTTCATCATATAAATGACGTTGGGAGCTTTGTGCTTGCCTGTGAATGCAATCCAAGGAAACTCGAACCTGATGTTGGGGCCAAGGATTGAACTCATTGAGATACTGAGAGATGAATATTGGGAAGGTATTTGTAAACAGAAACAACTGGTGTGTGGATTTACATGCTGTACATGGTTCTGATGAGTGCAATCAAAGCATCCCTTCGATTTCCTGATACTTCTAAGACCTTTTGATGGAGTTAATATACCGATGGAAGCGACTTTGTTGCCTTACCCAGTACCATGCTTAGGATTATGCTCATTGCCATGGTTGTTTCATATCGATGCAGAATTTCTTGGCTTTATGTGCCAGCGGCTACTATGACGGAACCATATTCCACCGGAATATTAAAGGATTCATGATCCAAGGAGGAGACCCAACTGGTACAGGCAAAGGTGGCACCAGTATATGGGGCAAAAAATTCAATGATGAGATAAGAGAATCTCTCAAGGTAAGTTTACAAGATTAAGATATTTTTCATATGAACTCTTCATATTTCCTCACTGATTTTGGAAACATCAGTGATACCCTTTTTTTTCTTTTTAATAGTTCAGTGACACTCTTTTTTGTTCTTCGGTTCATTGAACTTTATGTCTTTGATTATGATGACCCTGGGTTTGGTTTTGAGCTTTGTTATAGCTAGTTATTTGTTGAGTCTAGTTTTCCAAAACGTTTGTAGAACTTGATAAATGTAAGGATCGAGGAGTCAGAAAATCAGCCTGTATTCATATCGTGATGATGTCCCCCCCCCCCCCCCCCCCCC
>LIEC01010480.1:1292-57265 GCA_001925005.1 Drosera capensis | reverse complement strand
TTGTAATATGACCGTTGTAACGACATATTCCGTAGCATATTCCCGATCATAAGTCCTATAAATATAGGAATCTTGTAATCATTTTATATACAACTATTATATCGATGTAATCCTTTATCACGTATGAATTGGGGTCGCTTGGCTTGTACATTCAGGGATGCATAAAGTCTTGAACACATGCTTGTTATTTAAGGAACTTGATTCAGTTTCGACGGGTTCCATTGGATGGTTGGACCCCGGCTGTTACCTTCCCGTCCATTCTTAGTTGTCTACCATATTCCGCCGCAGCTGTTTGTTATTGATGGCATAACAATACAAAGTAAAAATCAATAACAGAAATTGAAAATCAATAATAAAAAAGCAGAAACACTTTTCAAAATAACATGATGAAATTTTGAAATCAAATTTGATAATTATCCTAACTGCTGTTTTTAAAATTTATGAAGGGTTGTAACCTGCAAACTATACTTACTGCGGTCCTTACAATCCCTTTTTGTTTTAGGAAAATTATTCTAAAGAGCTTCGTTTTGCCACGTCAAAAAAATAGAAAACTATAGTAACATACATGTATTAGTTTCACCACTGAGCGAAATACTAAAAATAATAAAACTTAGTAAATCCTATCTCTTAACCTTTTTACATAAGTTTTATGGTTAATTTTCGTAGATAAACTGCACAAGATCTAGAATACTCACGATTTCCTTATTCTAAAACCCTAACCTTGTTTAAAAGATTATTTTACTTTATAAAAATGTTTGGATTCGTTGCCATGTTTTTATTTTTATAGTCTTAGAAATATACCCGCCTTTGCTTCGGGTCAGAGCACTTGCATTAAATTATATAAAATATAAAAATTAAATTCCTTTATTTTATTTTATTTTTCACTTTTTATTATATATAATAAATTGATCTATAAAAATGAAAATTTAATATTTTCCGACTCAAGTGCTGTCAGGAGTATCCTTTTTTTCCGAAACCATTCTCAAGAAAACACCACATCGACTCCAATCACACTCGCCTTCAACATGGTAAGTTCCTTTTTTTTCCCTTTGTAATTCCGTCCAACATCTTGCGTGCATTACCTCAGACCCCAATTCCTCACCCCGTAAACCCCTTTCACTGACTCGAATCTGCTTCCCTTTTGCGTTTTTTCGGTGTTTCAGTCGGTGAAGCTTCACACCAATTGGGGAGACATCAAGTGCGAGATCTTCTGCGATGAAGTCCCCAGAGCCACCGAGGTAATTTCGCTGGGATTTTTTTTGGGTTTTGGGGTTTTTATTATGGTTTTGTTTGGTGTAGTTTGTTTTTGGTGTTGGGTTTTGTTGGGGTTAAATTTGAAGGATGCGAAAATTGGGTTGTGATAGATGTTTGTGTCGGTGGTGTTTAAAGGCTCCTTTTTGGAGTTGGGAAGATTAATGTACAGACATAGAATCATCAAGATGAGTTGTGTCCGTCGTGAATTGAAGCTGGGACGGAATATCTGTCATGTTTGTGGAGTTTTTTTTTTTTGGAAGGGTCTTGCTGGTTCTCTCGGATTGACAATGTTTTGGCCGGTTGTCAACGTTATGCCCAGTTTCTGATTTGTGTCGATTTCGTAACCAAGTTGGTTATGGGTAATTGATGATTTTGTCATGAACAAAGCGCTAACCTCTTGGACAATTCCCCTACACCTGATAGTCATTGACACTGGTAAGATGTCACGACTTGCTTTGAGAAAATACGTTCACGTAAATCACAGTGGTACGATGTCACAACCTGCTATGAGAAAATACGTACACTTAAATCATACGTTAAGCAAATAGTGAAAAGAGACTAGGTCACTTTTAAAAGCTTTGTTTCCGAAGAATTTGTTTAAAATCATTAGTGGAACCAGAGATTTGGATTTGTTCATCATATAAATGACGTTGGCTTGCCTGTGAATGCAATCCAAGGAACTTGAACCTGATGTTGGGGCCAAGGATTGAACTCATTGAGATACTGAGAGATAAATGTTGGGAAGGTATTTGTCAACAGAAATAATTGGTGTGTGGATTTACATGCTGTACATGGTTCTAATGAGTGCATCAAAGCATCCCTTCGATTTCCTGATACTTCTAAGACCTTTTGATGGAGTTAATATACCGATGGAAGCGACTTCGTTGCCTTACCCATTACCATGCTTAGTATTATTCTCATTGCCATAGTTGTTTCATGTCGATGCAGAATTTCTTGGCTTTATGTGCCAGCGGCTACTACGACGGAACCATATTCCACCGGAATATTAAAGGATTCATGATCCAAGGAGGAGACCCAACTGGTACAGGCAAAGGTGGCACCAGTACATGGGGCAAAAAATTCAATGATGAGATAAGAGAATCTCTCAAGGTAAGTTTACAAGATTAAGATATTTTTCATATGAACTCTTCATATTTCCTCACTGATTTTTGGAAACATCAGTGATACTCTTTTCTCTTTTTTTTTTAATAGTTCAGTGACACTGTCTTTTGTTCTTCCGTTCATTGAACTTTATGTCTTTGATCATGATGACCCTTGGTTTGGTTTTGAGCTTTGTTATAGCTAGTTATTTGTTGAGTCTAGTTTTCCAAAACGTTTGTAGAACTTGATAAATGTAAGGATCGAGGAGTCAGAAAATCAGCCTCTATGCATATCGTGATGATGTTTTCCCCCTTTTTTTTTTTTTTTGGTTTCTCCTCTCCTTTCAGCACAATGCTAGAGGGATAATGTCAATGGCTAACAGCGGTCCGAACACTAATGGAAGCCAATTCTTCATAGCATATGCAAAGCAACCTCATCTCAATGGGTTATATACGGTCTTCGGCAAAGTGATTCATGGGTTTGAAGTTCTTGACATTATGGAAAAGGTAAAGTCTCTAAGAGCTCTCTTCGCGATACTGCATATCTGTCTATCTGAGCTCTTAGCTTAGTGCTTCATGCTAGCTAATTTGCGAATTTTTTCCCGATCACAAGTAAACATCTGGATTCGTTCTCCCTTCAATGAGTGAGTTGGTAACGAGATGACTGGTATATATTTTTGGCATCATCCAATCAGAATTTATTTCTAAAAATTACATCCACGAGCCTTGAAGGCTTGAAAGCAAACACTTTTGACTGTATGAATTCATGGCATAGCATATTCGAGCTTAGTATTAAAGAAATTTTTTTGTAGATTGAATCATTGATTCGAGTTCTTGCAACTTCCAAGTGGAGAGAAATTTTCCTGCCCAATTATGTAACATTGTACTTGATCCTAATTATTTGTTATGTTTCTTTTGCAGACACAAACCGGACCTGGGGATCGTCCCCTTGCGGAGATCAGAATAAACCGTGTTACCATACATGCTAATCCGATTGCTGGATAGGCTTAATCTCGAACTGTTTTGTCGGCTTTGTGATGCCTCCCAAGACCATGCAGTGCTCTTTACATCTCCCTACTGTGAGCTCAGAGCCTAGCAGGAAAATACTAGCCAACAGGAATGCCTTCGATTTGGTATGTACATTTGAGGTTAAATGTACCCAAAGTGTCATGTTGATGACTCTTACAAGTAAACGTGTACGAGTCTCAGCAGTTAACATGTAATTTACGGCAAGAAAATTCTCCCGAATCCTTTGACCTATTGAGTTCCCAGTAGTACATATCTGCCACTGATATCCTTTTCCAATATGAACATTGGAAATTTCCTCGTTTATGAAATAACCAACGAGTTGACAACTTTGTAGGAAACCATCAAAATATAAAATTGAAAGTTTTTGTGTTCATCATGATTTGAATCGTGATTATGAAATATAGCAAGTGTTAAAATCAAGTGGACTCTCACATAGATGGTACTTCCAGTATCATGGCCAACTAAATTTGGCTGAAAAGAGAATGTTTCGTAAGATGACATGACAGAACACAGCATTTGATACAACATCCTCAGATACACAATAAATTCATAAAGAGATCGATAAGCTTAGATCTTGAGCTTCCAAGTCTCAAATTCGGGCAAACTTAGCATAAACGAACTAGCACAACGATGGCCGCCGCCACCAAATCTCTGAGAGATGGGCGTCGTGTCTTCACCATCACTACGTAGACTTACCTTCAAGACTTCATCGTTCCCAAGCTCGGGGACTTTATAAACAACAGCGCCGATGCCTCGCAGGTCCAAGCTTCGGCTCTTACAAGCAAGCTGGTGTCCAAGATCACTCCTCAACTCAGGGATCAAATCTGCATAAGCAGCAAGACAACGGCCATACTCGCCACGCCCAAGACTGATCTCGAATGCCTGATCAAGAACCTCATCGATTAACTTTTGCTTCTTTGCCAGGCTAGCTGTCCCTTCACTGATGACAGACTCAAGCTCTAGGGAGCGTAATTGATCAAACACTGCAGGGTTCAGCCCGACATCAAATTCTATGCCAATATCTTTCAACCCGCTGTTGAATGACTTGCTATTTTCAAGGCGCCATTTCCAGAGATCTCCGTCTTCAATATACTCAAACAGCTTTCTTAACCGATCAAACTCTGCAAGAATCGCCTCATCTCCAGACCCTTGTATTAGTTCACGGAGCTTCTGCTTAAAGAAATCATGAGCGATCGTAGCACCACTCCTATCCATATCGAGAACTTTGATCACATTCTTGATCCTCGACGACTCTTCCTCATCGATCAGCATCTCTAGAGCGGTTTTGTGATGGTCAAGGAGGACGACTCGTTCAACCTTGGCAGCGAGGTCCTGGATAAAGCCGGAGGGACCAACAAAGTCGAGGAGGTAAGCTTCTTCTATCTCATCGAGGGGAAGGTGTTCCGTCTTCACAGGATCATAGACTCTGTTGGGGAAGAACATGACCGGAGAGGATGTAGCAGAGAAGTAAAGATGAGCTGCAAGAGCTGCAAAGGCGCCATCAGGGCACGGATAGTGGTACAGGACCGCTACTTTCTTCTTCATTGTATCCGTCATGCTAATTGACGAGATCAATCTACAAGCTGATATGGATGCTAGTCGTGGGGATACGATGCTCGAAAGCATAACCTCGGATGAAGCTGATCTCGTTCCACTAGTCCATATATATGAGATTTCCTGCATTAGCAATAAACCAAAGTCTGCCCCTTTTAGTCTAACGCATTATAACAAATTTAACCTAGACAAAGGTGAAATTATCGTGGTGATGTACGGAAATGAGAATTGCTGACTCAAACTTGTTAGCTTAATGGAACAACGGGTTTTTAAGACAATCAAGTGACCAAAAACCCCTTATTTCAACATGAGAATCCGCAAACACTATACGCTGGATCCATACCTAAGATTAGATGATCAAAATCTCGATACTATGATCAGACACCACATGATTCTACCCTATGATATTACCTAGTTTAGTTAAGATATATTCTTTGATTTTAGTCAATATAATCTTCAGATCATGATTATTTTATCATAGCGCTGAACTAACTATGGCCAACACCAATATCCTTTTCGGGGCAACCCGAAGTGAAAATAGATTTCCACAGGAAGAGTTTATTTCCTGTTCAAGAGAATTCTTAGTCCCAAATAAACTAATCATGATTGGCATGCATTGAAATTTGAATCCTTCGAATTCTCATACACTAGCAAACAGTCTCTTGTGTTGTTGGTTTTGTTCGTAACAGGGATAAGACTGCGTATATCTCGTCGATTCTGTCCTGGACGGGATTAACTTGGTTTTTTGTTGTTGTCAGAATTCTCACACACACGACCGTTCGGTCCACCGTATTCTAGATTTTAGTGCACGCAAACTAGAAAAAAGTTGAAAGGAAGCTGGAATGTTAATAGAACGTACAGCTTTGGATTCCGGCTGGTTCACGGTCGCAGTGGCGGTGGAGGCGGAGGCGTGGCTGTCGTCGGCGAAACGGAATCAGGTCGCGGCGGTGAATATGACGTTGTTTGAGACTTTCTCCGACGAGGAAGAAAGAGAGATGGACAAGGGATGTTAATGGGCCGAATAGCTAATGCTATTGGGCTGACACTGGCCCGACAAAAGGGTGCTAAAGTTGTAGATTTGAGAAGTGACTGTATATCTTGATTTATTGTAGCATATGCCACAGTCTCAGGCGTTAGAATTAGAGTTTGTGATCTGTACAAGAAAAAAAGAAGAGAAATAATAATCCTACTATCAAAGAAATGAAGAAGAAGATTTATAAAACTAATATGGGTAATTCAGAATCTAATATGGTTAATATCAATTTTCATAATTAAACTATTAACATAAGTTTTAGAGTGATGATATCTGAGTTTTGCATAATACAATCAATTTTCTAGGCTTGTTGACTCTTATTAGTGTAAAATAAATTAAACAGTATTATTTTTCTTTTCTTATTTTTTCAATATAAAACTCATAGTATCATAGATATAAAAATTATAAAAATTAGATTTCCAAATATTAAAAACCAAAAATATAAACAAAACGAATATTGAAGATATTATTTATTCTATTCGTTTTGCATCAATTGATCAGGATAATTAGTATGCTACGTTGGTATAATCCACACATACCTCAATGAACCCAGTTTCAAGCTGAAGATAATAGAAAAAGTGCTTATAATAAAGAGATAAAATTGAATAAAGGAAAAAAAACAAAAGGAAAGCCATTAACAGCGAAGTTGCATTTGATAATGTGGAATGACATGAAAATGGACAGTCCATTCCACAATGATTTTGATTACCGCATTTCAGGAAATTATGCTATTTATTAGTATAAGGAAAAGAATGAGTTTGTTATTAACTATAAATAAGTTTATTTATGGATATCAAGATCCAATGGTTTAGAATTTAAGTTGATGGTTATTTTATTTTTATTTTTAGAAATTTCTCATTGTTTAGACGCATTATTTTGATTTTTATCGGGGCGTATTATTTGATTTTGTTCACGCACACTGTTTTATTTTATTCAGACGTACTGTTTTGATTTTGTTCAGACACATTGTTTGATTTTGTTCAATTGCACTATTTCAATTTTATTCAGATATACTATTTTAATTTTGTTGAAGCATACTATTTCATATTTTAATGAAGCTTTTGACAACGTTATTGGATTCCAAAAAAAAAAATCGGACGAAAATTTCAACGATGTCCCTGAGTCTGAACAAGATGTCGATCGATCAAGGAATAAAGCACTTAAACCATATAGTCTATTACAATAAATGCAATGGCTAGCATTTCAAATTTGGAAAAAAGGAGGACAGGTTTCCTTTCTGAAAGGAAACTCTCTTATCATATTCGGCCATGACCTCCTCTCTCATAAATGTGAACAATTCTGATATCAATGTCCTTAAGCCAGCTAAAAGCATTAAACATACGATCAGATAGCATTCGTCCTTCCAGTGAGCAGTCTGAGTTCTCAAGGTTCTGGCCGTATGGATCATGTGGTAGCCCCGCAAAGCTTTTGTTGTTGTTCAAAACATATTATTGCAGAAATAGTTAGTGTATCATGCCTTGAGATTCACAAACCTCTTCTTAAGAAAGATATTGTCATGTTCTCATAGAGATTCATGAGCTTTCATTACTTTCTGAACACTTGATCGGAGGCACAGCTGGTTAACAGTCCAGCACCAGCACCAGTGCTATCCTTGCTGATAGAGTTACACTGTTACGATATCAAAGATGCTTTTTGGAAACTAAGCAACCAACCTAAGACAAAACAAGACCAGGATAAAATCTAGTGTAGGAACCTTGATTTACCATATCCAATACCTTCTCGACATCTTCATAGGTTCAAAGCCTTCAAAACAGCACTACTTAGATGATACAATGGGTTTTGTTACAGAAACTAGTTCTAAGCCGAATCGCCGGTCTCATTGCTGCATATACCACTGGGATCAGCATTCTTCAGAATCCAAGGGTGCTCCAAGATTTTCTGAAGAGACAGCCTCTTCGATGAGTCTTTCACTAAAAGCTGCAGAAAATTGGCCATCACGTTCCCTATTTTCTTTATTAAGTGAAATATTCTATGTAATGTTTGGAGCTTAAAGAAAAGCTGGTTTTGAAATTGTGTTCAAAAAACTTACCCTGATAATCAAGTCCTTGGCTTCGGGGGAAACACGAGGCTCCGAGGGGAAGTTTAAGTCAAGCTTCATAATCCTGTAAAAAGGACCTTGTTTACCGTTCAGTACGAACAAACTCCTATTACACAGTTTAAATGAAATGTACCCAGCTATGAATCTACCTCAGGAATGTATCATTCTGGGTAAGTGCCTCGAACGGAGGGTTACCATAGAGAAACTCATAACACAAGATACCCAGAGTCCAGTTATCGACTGAATAATCATGAGCTTTGTTTTCAACCATTTCTGGCGCCAAGTAGTCCAGAGTGCCACACATGGTATGTCTTTTGCTCCTCGACTGAACTGACCATCCAAAGTCTGCAATCTTTAGACAGCCCTATGAAACAAACAACCGGAAACAAAATAACTTAGGGCACCACCAACAAGTTCACATAAACAGACATCTTCTTTTGATTGCCATGAGTAATCTCGGAACAAGTGCCACAGAACAGTAGCTGCAATCTACCAATGCAGGCACCTAATATGCATAAACCCCATTGTAATCTTAAACCAAATGTTGGCGAAGAAACAATTAGCGCTTATAATTACAACACGATGCTTGCAAATTAATTTTTTACATGGTTTAGTTTAGATGAATTTCAACCAGCAGAAAGGCTCTTCATTAGTCAGTAACCATTGAGCCATATATAGTTGGAGATGATCATTGGCCCCTTTGCATTCTGCAGATATGAACGGAAAATTATTCATGCCATAATTATCTCTTCCTTACTGAGCTTCCGCATACCGGTCGATCTTGCATAATTTATATCACAAGGATATAGATTCAAGACTTACCTTCTTCTTTTTTATAATAGACTAACAAGTACTTTAATATGAGTAATATCAGAAATTGGAAGTTCGCGAGGTATCATAGTGAAGCTTCTGTTCAAATAAAGGCTAGATTCTTCTAACTATTATGAAAAAGCCTATTTCCTCTAACTAAAAAGCAGGTTAGTAAATAGTAATGGATACGTGAAAATTTAGTGCCTTGTTTTAACAAGTATTGAACAGCTTAGCATTCATTAAAAACATGATAGAATTGAAAAGAGCAAGCATCAATGCGTTTAAGATTCTAACAAGAGCAACCATAGGCAATGGATAGACACCAAATCCATAGCTCAGTTAACAGTTCAGCATGCATCATGTTTCAGGAAAAAGACAATACCTGATGGTCTAGCAATAAGTTCTCTGGCTTGATGTCCCTGTGAATAACGTTGTTCTCATGGCAGTAGGCAAGAGCCCCAGCCAAACTTGCTATGTACTGTCCTCCAGATAATGCATGGCATGAAAAGGCATAGCGAGCGCAAAGTTAATTCGATAAATAGCTTCTAAACAATGTTAAAAGAACTCTTAGTCTCGGCCCTAATATTCATATTATTCACACCTAATATGTGAATATCTGCCAAAACTATAACAGCGCTACATCAGAATAAGAAATGAAGAGGTGCCGAATAAGGTTTCTGCTAAATTGTCACCCTTATCCCCGATTACCCACACCGAATTCAATATCAATTACCAATTAAGGACCGAATTAAAACAATGGAAGTACAATATAGCTAAAAGAGGGAGAATCATCATCACCGTGGCGGCATGCTTCTCACTTAGACACCCACACTTCCGCAACACCTTAAACAACTCACCCCGAAAAGCATACTCAAGAATCAAGAAAATCCTCTCCTCATCATGGAACCAACCATACAGCCTCAAGATATTCGGGTGGCGCAAGCTCGACTGGATCTCCATCTCCCTCCTCAACTGATGGTGCAGATTATACTTCTCTATCTGCTCCTTGAATATCACCTTCAATGCCACTATATACTTGCTCTAAATCACCATAAGAACAAGAACAAACACAAACCCATATCACAAAATGGCGAATAGATATCAAGACCTCAAGTCACAAGCAAAAACAATTTAGAATCGCGAAAGACTAATCCCTAACCCTGAAATCACAAATGGTTGGGATCGCAAAACACATACTCATAACCATTAACAACAACAACAACAAAAAGGAAAACAAGAACAAACCCCAAAAAATAACCCAACCACAAAATGGCCATTTAATTCCAAAACCCTAACTCACAAATCCAGCAACACCCACAACACAAACACTCCCAAAATCGCAAAAGAGTCATCACATTTCAAAACCCAAAACAGATATCATCACAAATAGATCTCTCTTTCTACCTTGACTTCGCGGGCGAGGTAGACGCAGCCGAACTTGCCCTTGCCAAGGGGTTTTGCGATCTCGAAGTCATCGAGTGACCATGTTTTCGGCGGAATCATCGCAGCGTGAATCTGGCTCTGGTGTTGGCGGTGGTGGTTGTCTGGTGGTGGCTTCTGGGTGGGCTTAGAGTTCAGGGGCCAGCGGAGTTGCGGCGCCATGGATGAGATTGAGACGATGGCGTGAGAAGAGGAAAGGGCGACGGTCTTGTGTGTTTGAAATTTGTAATTCCGTCCAACACCTTGCGTGCATTACCTCAAACCCCAATTCCTCACCCCATAAACCCCTTTCACTGACTCGAATCTGCTTCCCTTTTGCGTTTTTTCGGTGTTTCAGTCGGTGAGGCTTCACACCAATTTGGGAGACATCAAGTGCGAGATCTTCTGCGATGAAGTCCCCAGAGCCACCGAGGTAATTTCGCTTGGATTTTTTTGGGTTTTGGGATTTTTATTATGTTTTTGTTTGGTGTAGTTTGTTTTGGAGTTTTTATTATGGTTTTGTTGGGGTTAAAATTGATGGATGCAAAAATCATGTTGTGATCGATGTTTGTGTCGGGGGTGTTTAAAGGCTCCTTTTTGGAGTTGGGAAGATTAATGTACAGACAAAATCATCAACATGAGTTGTGTTCGTCGAGAATTGAAGCTAGGCCGGAATATCTGTCATGTTTTTTTTTTTTTGGAAGGGTCTTGCTGGTTCTCTCGGATTGGCAATGTTTTGGCCGATTTCGAACCAAGTTGGTTATGTGTAAGAGATGATTTTGTCATGAACAAAGCGCTAACTCTTGGGCAATCCCCCTACACCTAATAGTCATTGACACTGGTAAGATGTCACGACTTGCTATGAGAAAATACGTTCACGTAAATCGGAGTGGTACGATGTCACAACTTGCTATGAGAAAATAAGTACACTTAAATCATACGTTAAGCAAATAGTGAAAAGAGACTAGGTCACTTTTAAAAGCTTTGTTTCCGAAGAAAATGTTTTGTTTAAAATCATTAGTGGAACCAGAGATTTGGATTTGTTCATCATACAAATGACGTTGGGAGCTTAGTGCTTGCCTGTGAATGCAATCCAAGGAAACTTGAACCTGATGTTGGGGCCAAGGATTGAACTCATTGAGATACTGAGAGATAAATATTGGGAAGGTATTTGTCAACAGAAATAATTGGGGTGTGGATTTACATGCTGTACATGGTTCTGATGAGTGCATCAAAGCATCCCTTCGATTTCCTGATACTTCTAAGACCTTTTGATGGAGTTAATATACCGATGGAAGCGACTTCGTTGCCTTACCCATTACCATGCTTAGGATTATTCTCATTGCCATAGTTGTTTTGTTTCGATGCAGAATTTCTTGGCTTTATGTTCCAGCGGCTACTACGACGGAAATCACAAATGGTTGGGATGTCAAAACACATAATCACCACAACAACAACAACAACAACAACAACAACAAGGAAAACAAGAACAAACCTCAAAAAATAACCCCAAATCATAAAATGGCCATTTAATTCCAAACCCTAACTCACAAATCCAACAACACCCACAACACAAACACTCTCAAAATCGCAAAAGGGTCATCATATTTCAAAATCCAAAACAGATATCATCACAAATAGATCTCTCTTTTTACCTTGACTTCGCGGGCGAGGTAGACGCAGCCGAACTTGCCCTTGCCAAGGGGTTTTGCGATCTCGAAGTCGGCGAGTGACCATGTATTTGGCGGAATCATCGCAGCGTTAATCTGGCTCTGGTGTTGGCGATGGTGGTTGTCTGCTGGTGGCTGTTGGGTGGGCTTAGAGTTGCGGCGCCATGGATGAGATTGAGACGATGGCGTGAGGAGAGGAAAGGACAACTGTGTTTGAAATTTGAAAATTTGGGAGAAAGGTTGTTTTATGAGGAGCTCGGTTCCCTGGTGAAGTGCCTTTGTGGTGTTTTGCAAGTGGATCCTAATAATAATAATGAAATATTTGAATATATTCGATCGAGATCATAAAACGAACCGAAAGAAAAATGATAGTAATTCTTGAGAAAAATTAAAATAGAAAATGATATAGTTATTGTTCAAAATTATGTATAAATTAAATTCGATAATAAAAATATAATCGAAATTGATATTGAAAATCAAAAATATTTTATGAAATATTTTCAAAAAATAATGCTAATCTGCTGCATTCATATGAATCCGATAATAAATTCTGATTTTATATTTTCTTTTTGTTTTATCCCTTTCAAAAATATAAAAGAATAATAATTTTGTTTTATCATCCAACAAAACAAAAACAAACTGATAAAAAATAGATGGACTTTGAGGGCGGAGGAGATGACTCTCATCCCGTCGATGGCACTTCGTCGGGGGACTCCTGTTTGTTATGTCGTGGTGGTATTTAGACGAGAGATCATTTGTTTTTCGAATCTCATTATAGCGAAGAAGTGATGGAGAGGGGCATGAAGAGGTTGAAATTAAAGTGGAGGAAATGTAGATGGGAGGAGAATTCATCTACATTTGTCTCTGGTGATATGAGACACCCTGAATTCGAGTTTCTGTACAGTGTTCTTGATTCGATTGCTGCAAGGACGGATGAAACTCGATGATGAAGATACTCTGTTTTGTATCAGTTGATCTGCTGGGAATTGGCATTGATGCCGTGATCAGGAATAGAGATCAAAAGAATCAGAGCCTGTTCTTGCTAGGAAGAACAATGATCTGAAGGAGATATTTCGCTAATCTGCTGCGCATTGCGTGGAATCTGTTCATGCTTTCTAGTGCAGCAAAAGATTCAGACATGGTGGGTTCTTGGTATCATCTTTGATAAGAGTGTCCTTCGTCTAAGGCGAAAAGAATCCTGTCTGAGGTGACAAGATTCCTGGTCGTACCAAGTAACCTGCAAGCGAATAGGATTATTCATACTGGCAAAGAGGACCGTCCAGAGCAATGCTAGACTGAAGCGGATGCAGCACGGTACATCTCCGATCCCTGCTGCTGGTTTACTAAGGACTGAGCTGCACAGGTTATCATCAACAGTTTTCATCGACTGCTTTCATCTGGCCGTCGCTGTGATCCAAACTCTCCCTTTCAGGATTAAGTCGGGAGAGACCCACAAAGAGGCATAGGTTTTCCAACATCGGTTTTTTCCATTCATAAGGGCAGGCAAGCTCGCTCGACAAGATACTGGGGAAGAACCACGCTATTAGCACAAGCCGAATTCATCAGGAATGTGCTGGTGCACATGGAACAGAGCCGTTTCACTGTTTACAAGTTATTTGTATGCAGTTTTGATCAGAGTTTGATAAATATTCAGATGTGACATCCTACTTCAGGTTTTGTTGTAGTAAAGAATGAGCTGAGAACATGTTGCATCTAGTGAGCAATACTTTCTTCTGTTCTAGCTCTGTGGTAATAATACAGGAATAATTGTTGGACAGCTGATACAAGAGATTTATTCAACCACAGGTAACTTGATGGCATATCATGAATACAGTCAATAAATTATGAATCAACATGGATGAACAAAGATGAAAACCATAGAGTTGCATTAAAATTTGACAAAACAGGAGCTTTTTTTTTAAAAAAAAAAATAGTCTAGTACACGTATAAATATTAACGGAAATCGTGTACAATTTACCACTATGTTCTACCTTGATAACACAAAGCCATTACCCCTGACAAGAACCATCGATCAGCCGTGACCTCCATCATAATTCTGCATCACAAATCCATATGAAGAATCGACTCCATAGCATGTGGTCTATACAATTGCAGGAGTAGCTGAAGCATCTTCAACTTCGAGATTATGAACATATTACAGATAATTACATTAACAGAAGTGACGCATAAGTATAACGGTCAATTAGAGCCAAACTCCTCATTCCACCTTTCGAGCTCCACCCATCTGCTCTTCTGCAGACTCGGTCTAATGACCAACATTGCCCTCTGGAAATCTTCGTATCTAAGCGGACAGACCTGAATAACCAATACATGAAACTCACAGCAGTGTCAAAAATAGGAAGAACTCCCTTTTTTTTTTTTCTACTTGAAGCTTGAGTAGTGAAAGAAACTGCAGAAACAGTGTTCAAATTACCTGATTTGCTTTAACTTTAAGTATATTTGAACCAAGCATCATAGCTGCCTCTTCTCATAAAGCTTGCAGGTCGCTGCCTGAATAACCTATCCCAAAAGAGCACGAACATTCGTAGGAGCGGAGTAAGAAAATGCGTGTGCTAAATCTCACCAAACGGAAAGTAAGGAAACATGATTTGAGACAACCGAAGAGACTTAATCCATACCATTTGTTTCAGTCACGAGTCTCTCTAGATCTCTACCTTTCACCAAAGATAAACAAGGAATGATCAGCTTACTGGAGCTAGTCGAAAACTCGAAATAGCCAAAGTTCTATCAAGCATGCCATAGTCCAGGACAGACAAATATCACATATACCAGTTTCTCATCGGAATGATATTATCCGCACAACTAAATTTCCTCCACTACTCATCATCAGGATTCAGCATATATATTTTGAGGTGAGGACTGAATACTTATTCAATACTGAATAATTATTCAATGACGAATTAACATTCCAGACAATAGACTTACTTGGCAAGGAAAATGCTTGGCCTTTCAGTTTTTGTTTAAGAACAAGCCTTCTCACATTTTCATCTGGTAACGGTATGTATATTCTCTTTACCTGAATAAAGGATCCAACAGAGTAAGTTAACTGAACCATTGGAAAGGTAAAAACTCAATCAAAAGCCCGATTACATTATATTATAGAAAAAAACAGTATGGTATCAAGAACACTGACCAATCTCCTTAAAGCCGCATCATCAAGTTCTTGTGGCTTATTCGTCGCTCCTGAACGAAGGAACATAATAGTCAAGCTTTTGTAGAAGGATATCCTTTGAATCAGCCAAAGGTAAGCTAGGTAAGTCTAGCTTCGCTTAGGTAAGCGATCAAACATACCAATAACTATAACCAGATCATCAGGATGAGAGCTAACTCCATCAAACTGGACAAGGAATTCCGACTTTAATCTTCTACTTGCATCGTGTTCATTTGCCATCCTAGTAGACATTAGGCTGTCAACCTGCAGACAGTAACATGCAATTCTAGTCAAATTTCCAGTGAATAAAAAAAAAGCTCCATCATGTGTTCACCTTTTCTTTCCTTTTTATTTATTTATTTATTAAGATTAAAGAGAGAAAGCAGCCCTAGCTTCTACGGTAATGAAAATAAGGAACATAAACAGTGCCCCTGACAGGTGGAGCTATCACCAGAGCAAAGCTTACCTCATCAAAGAAAATCACAGATGGCTGTTTCTCTATCGCATTCATAAAGAGAGTCCGGACAAGCTTTTCCGCTTCACCAACCTGTCAATTCATGTCAGAGTACAGAAAGAATCCGTAGCTTGAACCAACAAAAAGTTGAAATATATTTAAGAAATGTTCAAATTGGGGTGTGGACATTTAGGAGTCAGAGACGATGCAGACACATTGAAGAATGTCGCCTGTGACTCCGAAGCGACTGCTTTAGCAAGCATTGTCTTTCCATTCCCAGGAGGACCAAAAAGAAGTAACCCTAGAACCAAAAAGCAATCAACCACAAGACACTTCAACACTATTAATTGTAACAGAGGGCAGCAACCAGCAACTATACCTCTTGGAGGCCTTCTAAGGCCTGTGAACAAGTCCCTTCGTTGGGTAGGCAGGATCACCATCTCGAACAATGCTTGCTTTGCTTTTTCAAGGCCAGCTGTGCATAACATAAACCGGGCAAGGTTGACAAAAATAATGAAAACCCACAATACATGGAACTAACTCTGATAAATCAAATGAGATGCTCTTACCCACATCATCCCATTTGACAGAAGGACTTCAGTCAACGATTAGTGTGTTTATGATCTCCTCTAATTTTGGATCACAACCTCCAGCTTCTCGATTTGGTTTTGAAGTGCCGGGCTTATTATCCGGTTCCTCACCCCTGAAGATGTGACAGCTAAGTTGGGTGATCTTTGCACCTTCAGTTTGTTTGATGTTTTTGGCAACACTTTTGCAGCCTGAGTTCAAGGGGACGAGACCTAAGGAGAATCCATCAGCTGAATGACTTATAAAACTCTCATGAAAAAGTAGGCTAGCAACCCTGTCAAATATAGGCCATACCTTGTCAACAGATGTATCGCCTGAGAAGCATCAAGATGAAGAAACCAGGAACAGTAGTGTCACCACATGCTATTCAGTATCAGTTATACACAGAAAGTCACAACACTGAAGCTAGAGATGCCACGCATGATGCAGACCTTTACATTGGCTAAGGGCTCTTAGTCTCTCCGAAACTTCTCTCTGCCATTGAGATATCTTTTGGCGATAAGAATTCACTTTCTGCTGTTCACTGTAGCAGTCAAGAGAGAACATTAACACATAATGAAAAATACTCACTCGATATGCTTAATAAAAGGATCAAAAGAAATCTCAGTATTAAGCAGTTTGTGAAATGCATGGGCTAACTGCAGTAAAGGTTGGGAGCCGGTAAGTCAATCATAAGAGATCCACTTTTCTCAACAACCCAATCAAACCCGTCAAGTAAAAAAAAAAATTCGATCAAATGACCCAAGCCTAGTAGAACAAGAGAACTATGAAGGCCCCAAAAGACAGGATGCATGGAAAATAATCAAAGAAAGTTGCTCACAGCATTACTTCTATTATCTCAAGTAAGAAGACAATCACTTAGAATTGAACCAAACCAGAAATAAACCAACACAAATGATGCCACGAAACAAGGTTTCCCATAGTAAATCACCTGAAAGTCCCTTCAATACAAGCATTTCACTAATTTCTCACAGGCTTTAGTAAGTTCATGGTGGTTGGCGGTCACTCTCCCAGTTGAGACAAAAACTAAAACTTCACGCTCCTTGCATGTTGAAACTTGAAACTACTATACGTAGACATAGGTTTCGAGATAAACTACTATAACAAAGATTTGCAATGATAAGATGACCAAAATATACCAAAAAAGAGGCTGTGGAAACATCACATTCACTACACACAATCCAACATATACATTACTCATCTGGACTAGTAAAGTGTCATCCTAAATCCATAACACTTTACAAAGTCTGACTTCATTTCACGCATTTAAACCGTAAAGAAACTAACTCTATTAAAACTCAAACTTGCACTCAAAAGGTCCACAATATTATTAATATCTTAACACCTCCTCTGACGCAAATGCCCTTCATGGATTTAGAACGCATCTATTGATTGCCAATTCAACGGCAAATGTAATAGTGAGATTCAAACCATGACCTCAAACTATCAGACATCCCACAACATCACCAGCTCTCCCTAAGTCCCAACTTACATAACAATTTAACTTTATACAATATTCAACACACATATTAAGCAGTTTCATTTTTGTTTTAACAATACAACAAAATAAGGTATCATTAGTCTTTCACAGTAAGTTTACGAGAAATGATATTTAATCAACCGAAAAAATGAGTCAAAGTTCACGCCAACCAACCAAAGCAAACCATCGCTCACCTATTCGACATAATAAGCGGCGCCCTCGTACTCGCCTCTTCAGCCAAAATCCTCTCCGCATTCCTGTAATGCCCGATCGCATCATCCCTTAATCCCCACTCTTCGGCCCTCACGGCTTTCGCGATCTCTTCCTTCGCCAAATCGAAGTACCCTTTCAGCTTGTACGCCGTCCTCTCGTTCGTGACCACGCCGACGCCGTCATCGAAGGACTAGGGTTAGGGTTTTGGGGGTGGATTGGTGTCGGAGAAGATCGAGTTGAGGGATTCGACAAAGCTTTTGAAGAAGCTCATAAGAATTTGGTGATTTTATGGAACCCTAATTTTTTGGTTTGTTAATTGGGAATAGTATTGGCGGGGATTTGGTTTTTTCTTTTTTCTTCCTTTTATTAAAGGGTTCGTCACTGTGATGTTTATGTGTGGAAAATATTGATCAAATTGGGCAAAGAAGTGATAGGAGTATCGGTTAGTTAAGATTGACCCGATATCGTATTTCTATTAATCAGACCTAATGCGAAATTTGTAGTTGAGTGATTTCACCACGAACAATGATTTATCGTATTGCTTAGCATCTACGATTATTCGTGATCATTATGTCCACAAACTCGAGTAGCAACTACAAAAAAACATTACAAACTTAGAGGGGTTTGATAAAAAAAAGAATGATGTACGACCAAGAACCAACAAGAAAGGAAAAAGAGTGATTGTTTGAGCATGCTTTACCAAGGTCTTATGCCACATTTTGTGAGCAATGGTTTGGTTGGATTACCAACTTTTGGTCATTCACGGTTGGATAATACTTTCTTCTAACAAAGATTACAATAATTTGATTATATGTATTTATCGAGATTAATTTTACCTCTTGTTATGAAATGATTAAATGATTTTTTTGTAAATTTTTTCATATAATATTAATGATAGTTTATATAGTGTAATTTAATTTATAAAACTTTGCGGGATATTTTATATCGTACGATGATGATAGAAGAAACATATTTAAAATATGTTAAATAAATAACAAAAATCAAATTATTATAATTTTTATGAAACATAAGTATATTTTTGTCGATATAATGTCAACTTCGCTCCAATCACAAGTTCCATTTCCCCTAATACGAACTTCATTTTCTTTGTGGACTCTTTAATCACTCCAAAAATGCCGCACCTAACACGGTGCTTCGCACAGATTAGCATATAGAGCAGGGACATTACCATAAGTACATGAAGAAAAACTAGTAGAACTAAATTTACCCCTACAAGCTAAGGTCATGACCTCCCTGACCCTGCATTCATACCTTTTAACATTGGAACGCAACCTAGATTTGAAAATTTTCCAAGGTTTGGTATAGTCCATAATAATCAAAATGCAATCAAGAAAACTTGATTAAGTAATGAGTCATTTTTCGTCCTAATCATGTGGTTAAGGATTCAATAATATTTTCCTTATATGATAGACGTTTTCAAATAATTATAGTGATAAAATCTCTTTAAAAATTTCTATTTTAAATCCAATAAATTATTATCAGTTATACTAAAATCAATAACTCAATCCTTATTGTTGAAGTACTTTAAAATATGCATTTTTTTATCATACATGATTTTTCTTTCATAATACTTCCCCCGTCTCACAATTCTTACAACGATTTGATCCGAATCGATTTTTCATATGTTGTTGAATTTGGTATTCCCTCTTCCATAAAAAGTGTCACACTTGTCTTATTTAAATGTTCTATAAAAATTACGTTTCCTAATTTGATATGAAATAATATCAAATCAGTTATAATATACCTGCTAACTCCTCTTATAACAGTTACAGTAAATCACACTTCTAATACGATTCAATACAAATTCAATACACACATAAATTTTCAATTCGGATCAAAGTGTTATAATTTTCGCAGGACGGAGGGAATATATTTTTATTAATAGGGAAAATAACAATTAGCCTCCCACAACTATCATCCGATTGTATTTTATTTCCCATGAATTATAAAAATAGCCACTTAACCTCTTAAAAATTTTAAAAAAATCTTGATTTTTGACACATAATCCCGTTAAAAGTATATATATATTTTTGATAGAACACCTCCTCGAAAGGGACCATATATCTATTTTTAAAATTGAGGAGATTCTGTGCAAAAAGTCAAAAGTTCATGGGGAGCTATATGCTATTTTTCTTTATTAGTATGGTGTGGATTTTAATGATAGTGGTGAGTTTTGATGTGAAAGGATGAAAAAAATGAGGTATGAGATAATGAAGTATAGTGGAGTATTGTTATAATTTTAATGAGAAAAACGGATATATGTCATACACATAAACTTAGATGTGTCTAATATAAATTAATGGTTACGATTTAAACGTGGGGATAAATGTGTATGGGGATACGAGCCTCAAGATATATTTCTACTTCATATTTTAATCTCAATCGTTGATTTATATCAGACACATCTAAGTTTAGGTGTGCCATGACATAAATCCGTCAAACTCTATTTTAATATAAAATCATTTTCATATAATGAAATAAAGTATATGTTACAAGCTTTGTGGATGAAGTCCAAAACATTAAATGTTGTAAGAATTATGAGACGGAGAAAACATTTTATGATTTTATGAAACATTTTAAATTGCATGTTGGCATTGACAACTATTTTTGGACCAATTGTGTCTCCGCCTCATAATTTTTTCAATGACATATGCTTCAAACCGTTTAGTTATTATTCTTAATAATGTTAGAAAATATTTTAAATTGCATGTTGGCATTGGCAACTATTTTTGGACCAATTGTGTCTCCGCCTCATAATTCTTTCAATGACATATACTTCAAACAGTTTAGTTATTATTCTTAACAATGTTAGAAAATTCTTAAATTGATTGAGGATTAAAATTTATCATTTAATTTATTTATCAATATTTCATAATAATTTTTTAAATAATTATATTTAATTATATTTAATTAATTTTTGAATAATGTGTCATTGTAAAAGATTTGCAACAAGGGAGTAATAAATTGAACATGGATTCCCAACAAAAATGGTAAGACAAATGTAAAAACATGATCAAGTTTGCTATACATGTTACGTTATATGTGCAAGAAACCTCAACAGTCAACACCCTCAAGCCATTTGAAATCCCATGGATTCCTTGATCCCATCATCTTTCTCCATTTTCATCACCATAGCTGCTTTTTTTCTCTCCTTTATCACCATCAAAACCCTAGCTAGCAAAACCCATTTGAAAAACAAGGCCAAAAAGTATCATCCCATTGCTGGAACAGTGTTCCACCAGTTGCTCCATTTCAAGAGAATTCATCATTATAGAACTGAACTTTCTGCTAAGTATAAGACTTGTAGGCTGCTTGGGCCATCAAGGAGTGAGATTTATACTGCCGATCCTGCTAATGTTGAACATATACTCAAGACCAAGTTTGAGAACTATGGCAAGGTTGTGTTTTGATTGGAAACCCTAGGTTTGGGTTGTGAAACCAGTTGGGTTTTGGGGATTTGGTTCATTTGGGGGTTTGATTGTGGATTTTTGGGGGTATTGATGGGAATCGGTATGACCCAGTTGGTTCAGTTGGTTATGTTGGTGAGTGTTGAATGCTTTGTGGATACTTGGGTCCTTTATTGTACGCCATATCAACCATCAATGGATAAAAAGTTTTCAAATACTGCATCAAAAGCGATTGTTGCTAGGACTTCTCTTCTTATTATGGTTGGAATATAGTTTGAACATGGGATTGATTCTGTATGTGGAAACTATGTTCAAAGAGGGGGGAGTTGGGTCAGTAGGTCGCTAATCGAGTTTGAGAGCAAATAGTCTATTGCTCTGTGGTATGCTTATGCACAAGCTCTCCTCTTACAAATCCTACCTACTACAAGTTGCAGTTTCTGGCACTTGCTCCTGTTCTATCTTTCCCGAAAGTAGATTTGTTTCTCCGTTTTGACTAACTGTAAGCATGTTGGGGAAGTTCGATTCGCTTGCATTTCTATGTAATTAGGGGTTTGGTTTGGATGGTTTGTCTTACATGTCTGAGTTGTATGACTTTGGATTCATCAAGTTCGATCAGTGAAATCTTTTTGTTTATCCTTACCTATCATCTGACTGGTTTATGTCTATGATAATTGGATACTGACCCTATTTGAACTAATTTCAGGGATCTGAAAACTATAAAAACCTAAGTGCTCTACTTGGTGATGGGATTTTCGTCGTGGATGGTGAGAAGTGGCGACATCAAAGGAAAGTATCCAGTTATGAGTTTTCTGCAAAGAACTTGAGGGATTTCAGCAGCAGGATCTTTCTTGAAAATGCGGTGAAACTTGCTAATGTGGTTGCCAATGCTTCAAGTGCCAACCAAGTAGTCGATATTCAAGTAAGAATAATCACAATTCCTATATGAGTTTGTTTTTGTCATTTGAAAAAATTGTAGCTTAAATCTAGAGGTCTCGTCCTACCAAAAGATGGAAGTTTGTGGCAGCATATTATTTGTGTTTGAACAAGTCCCTTCGTGCTTTTGGCGGGCTTCAAACCTCAGAAGTTCATTGAACCATCGCATTCCTTGTGCTAAATATACAGGGAGAGTTGAACTTGAACTCGTGACCTTCGATCCCACATGTTCCGATAACATATGAAGAATGCTATTCTACCAAAAGGCGAAAGCCGAAGCTTGTTATGTGAGATCTACCAATAATATTTGTATCTTATCGAGCTCATATAATCTATGCAGGATTTGTTTCTCAGATCAACACTAGATTCAATATTCAAGGTGGCATTTGGGGTTGATTTGGATTGCATTACAGGAACTAATGAAGAAGGCATGAAATTTAGCGCTGCTTTTGATGAAGCTAATGCTCTTATCACATGGAGATATGTTGATTTGTTTTGGCCCATCAAGAGATTTCTGAATGTTGGCAGCGAGGCAAGGCTGAAGAAAAGTGTCAAAGATGTCGACAAGTTTGTGTACCAAATAATAAATGAAGCTCGCAAAAAACCCACATCAACAGATGATTCTTCAGTAAGTTAATGCAGAACCAGAATTGATTGATCATCGCATAACCAGGACTCATATATGATTGTTGAATACTTCAGGTGAAGAATGACCATATACTGTCCAGATTCCTGCGGTTGAGTGACACCGATTCCAAGTACTTGAGAGACATAATCTTGAACTTTGTGATTGCTGGGAAAGACACGACGGGTGGCACTTTAGCCTGGTTCATATATACACTCTGCAAGCATCCTGAGATACAACATAAGATTGCAGAGGACATAAGAAATGCTACCAAGTTGGAGGGAAACACAAACATTGCTGAACTAGCGGCACATTTGTCTGAAGCATCCTTGGAGAAGATGCATTATCTACATGCAACGTTAAGTGAGACCCTCAGGCTCTATCCTGCAATTCCAGCGGTAATTGTTTCCTTTATCATCTTCTATGAAACCAGGCGCCATTTTGTCCGAAGCTCACTTAAATGTACATGTTGTGCATATTTCTTTTCTTTATATGCCCGATAAATCGGATACTTATGTTGAGGGTAAGCAGTCTGCTTGAGGATCATTATTCAATGTGTTGTTAGCTTGAAGTTCCATTACATGCGTGTAGGATCCGAAGGAATGCTTCTCAGACGATACTCTGCCAGATGGGTACAGTGTGAAGAAAGGAGATATTGTATTTTACCTCCCATATGCCATGGGAAGAATGAAATTTGTGTGGGGTGATGATGCAGAGGTTTTCCATCCTGAAAGATGGCTTAATGAGGACGGTGTCTTCCAGCCTGAGAATCCCTTCAAGTTCACAGCATTCCAGGTTCGCAAAAAGTATTTTTCCTGAATTATTAGCTGGTCCAATCTGTGCTAGAACCGCAATTCCAGGTTGCTGTTCACCTCTAGTAAAATGAGCTGTAACCAGTGTGTGCCATAATTTTCCGGTTCAGATTCAAACGCAGTTTCAGTTGTTTCCGGGGCGAGAACCAAAAATCGGGCATGTCTGTATCACGGTCTATGGAATCTTATGAGATCTCCATGCATTTTGCAGGCAGGTCCACGGATTTGTCTGGGGAAGGAGTTCGCATACAGGCAAATGAAGATCTTTGCTGCTATTTTAGTTAGCAGCTTCATTTTCAAACTCGCTAACGAGGAAGAACCAGTCAACTACATCACTATGCTAAATCTTCATGTCGATGGAGGACTCCATGTTCGTGTCATGCACAGATAGACGCTTGTTCGTGTCATGATTCTCGAAGTACACTGCACGGTATCCTGGTTTGATGCCTTGTACATTTCTGAATGACCCTTTTAATACTCTATGCTTGTGCTTGTAATACAGTTACAGAATCATTTAGTACTCAATGCTATGAAGAGATGAATATCTGATTCCTGTTATACGTGTATTTCTGAACCTTGCACTGTATTTTGTTTTGTTTCGGTGTTGGCTTCTATGTCAGGGGTTGGTAATGTGATCGAGCTAAACCAATGCACTTTTTTGTGATAGGTCCTTGACTACCCACCATGATCAAGTACTACTCAAGACGGAATGGAAAATGTAAAAGTCACAGTAAAAATGAGAATCGTCCTAAGATATATAATGCAAAAAATGCTCATCAATTTCAAACAGGACAAAGTCACACATATAATGTACATTCACGATATGCAAATATGCATAACATACTTGGTATTTCAAATAAGCAACTGTAATGTGCTTTGTCTTTCAAAACTGTCAAAAACAGTCACAACCAGCAAGCTGCACTTACGGTCTTGATTCACATTTCTCAACATGTCGGGCAAAAATGTGCAGCTACACGCTCGCGGCAAACAACAGCAGCTAAACCGTCCGACATGAGCCTAAGCTTTAAATAGAGAAAAGTGTGACATAATGGTGTGAGACTGAGCTTACAATCTTTGTGCGCCTGTTTCTAAATATGGTACAAGGGGTCACTAGTGAGTAGATGCTTCCCACTTCGCGAAGTGATGCAACTGTCTGGAGCTCGTGGATAGGGTTTCCATCGATCAAAACATTCCCGATCATTCTTGATCCCCTTTCCAGAAGATGAAGACGTGGCTTTCATCACTTAATAAGCGGACTGAGTCCATCGCCCACCCACCCAAGCTTGAGCATATGATCTACGACTTTAAGACTTAGCTGCAAATGAAAACACACACACTGCAAATATAAGTAATAAAGTAACTAAGAGAAGTCAAGAATCAGAGTTATGCCGGGTAAAGCCACACAGGTCCTTTTGGATTATGCAATGTAGGTCCCACGAAGGAACACCATGCGCAAAATTTTTCAGGTTGGTTGAATAAGAACACCATAATTGGAAAAAGGGCTCTTCCTGGAACACATGTGGAGGAAAAACATATATTGACTTCGGAAAATTAATTTCCTCTGAGACTCTAAATTATCACATGTTTTAGAAACAATTATTCTAGAAACAATTTCTGCCCCAACAGAACAGGTGTCCATCAGCATCTTGTTGAGTCAAAGTGCAGAATAAATAAAATGGGTACTTGAACTTACCGCAGGATCCGTGAAGATAATTAACTGCTTATCCAAAGTCGACACCAAAAGATTTGTATTGTCATGGTTTACTGCAAGAGCAGTTATATCATATCCCGTAATCTTCAAAATATGCAGTACCTGTAACCAGGGTTTCAAATCAGCGGAAATATACAGCATATGGCATGAATATGCAAAACGGGGGTATCTGGATAAAGTTAAAAAGCTCATCAAACAATAAAAAGGAATACCTTCAGCGTATAGAGATCAAGAAAGCAAATAGATGGTGATGGCACATCCAATACATTCTCTTTTGTGTCATCACTCGTTTGATGGAGACCTTCAATTCCATGCTTCTTGTTGTAGTCAGCCACTGTATCGTCTGGACAAGCATTTACTGCGACCAGAGCGGTTTGCCCATCGAAGGAAACTTCCATGCGGCCAACTGTACCAAACAAGGGAAGCTTTGCTCTCGCTATAGGAATGCCATTAGCCGTGAATGTGAGTAGGGTGTGAAGTGATTGGTTCCATGCCATTAGGACACCATCAGAGGAAATGCAAACTGCATTCGCCTCGATAAAATCTAGCCTTCGGACCATCCGACCCTTCCTAATGGAATGTATCAAGATATCTGAAGCGCGGGAGCAAGAAACAACGATTCCAAGATCTGAGCTAACACAGCAACAAAGAACTTCTTGAAGGTGGCCTCGAAGAACATGGATGGGTCCTTCTATTCGGCGCCTTTTGTTTTTGTCGGCCAAGATGGTTGCCAAAGTGTTACTGTTAATTGATGTTGGAGTTCCTCCCAAGGGAGTTTCAGATACGTTGCTGGAGATGGCACTTGAAACTGCCCGATGTATCCTCCAAAGGAGCACTGTTGCATCGCGTGAGCCACTTACTAGGTAGCTGCTGTCAGATGAGAGGGCCAAGCATGTGACAGGAGCACAATGTGCTGTTGCTATCTCCAGAGTCTTTGCTCCGTCTGGTGATACTAGTCTGATACTGTTGTCGACATGCCCACCTGAGTATCCGACATAACCACATTTGACAGTTCAGGAAAAAGTACGTTAATGGGAAATTATCAATGCCGTGAGATGTAAACAAGATATCTTAGTGGGAAATTATAGTACCAAAGCTTCAAGAGACCGTGAAGCCAAGAATTATAAAAGGCACATAGGAAGAAGGTCCACCACTTGTGACCACCCATGCTAAATGATATCTAATAACAGAATCAGAATACCAAGGACAACTCACCGGTAATAATATCTTTATCATTTGTAATTGCAATGACAGATGAAGCTCTAATTCCTGTAGTGGCAAATGCTACTGCTTGAGGGAATTGCCACTCGTCGGAACCAGGGCCAGTTGGTCCCTTGAACATGCGCATCAAGGTTCCACCTGCAGAGTTCACCATAGCCTTGCCATGCTGAAACAGGAATGGTACACCTAGGCCATCTGGGGTATTTGGTTGCCACTTGTGATGTGCTATACGTGCAGCTGGAGCATGAAGATCAGCAATGACAACAGAATCCGAGGATGCATGGATAGCTGCAGCCGGTAGATTGCAACGCTCTGGCATTGAGACATTGTACGGCTTGAGTTCTCTAGGGTTCCGGAAGATACTCTGGACAGATTAAACAAAGATAGTTATCACAAACTGTACACAACATGAAACATGTGCACAAGCGTTGACAAGGCTAGACAAAATAGTAATTACCAAAAAAAAAAAAGAAGGGCGGGGGTGTTTGTTAGGTGAAACAGAGGATTAAAGAAATTCGGAGAGAAGAATATAGATGAAGGAAAAGAGAATCAAAGAGATAGTGAGCAACACTTGGGCTTATTCTCATTAATGATGGAAGACCATGCGTATTTATCAGTATGAGGAAATACCTGTAATCGAAGAACTTCTGCTAATGGCTTTCTTCTAATGTGAGGAACAGTCAAAATCTGAGACGGAGTTTGTCCAAAGTAAGCAATCTGGTCCTGAGTAGCACGTTGTTGTACCTTTTAAGAGAATCAAGATAAAAAACAATCATTAAAATACGACATGGATAAACAGTTGAGGCACACAGGATTCTTTGAATGATGATACGGAAAGGGAAGAAGGTGACTAACTGGATCTGTAATTTTATCGATATCGATAGTCCCTTCATAAGTGATGTAGAAGAAAACATTATTTGCTGCTATAGCTTCTTTTCCACGCTGTTTATACCTGCATATCTCAATCTAGTGACTTTCACAGTACCATGAACACAAGAATGGGAGAACTTCCACTGAAACATATTTCAATATCTAAAAAGGAAACCTTTTTACAAACTTACCCAAATATCAGGTCAACCCACTCATGTAAATGCGCTGACACATGCTCACTCTCAAGTCCCATCCTATGTTTATGAACAAAATCAACAGGACTTTCAGCCCACGGAGGCAGCCTGACAGAATCTGCAAATGTGACAAGTTCATTAGAAAATCAATTAACTCATTTCAAAGGCCACTGAGACGAGGTTCACAAGATGAGGAAAAATGCTTGTCGAGATGTACCTATTTTGTCTCCAAGTTGTGTTGTACCAAAATCAATCGAGTTCTCATTAGTTAACATTTCAGGGAAGTAAAACAGCTCTGGGACCTATATATGGGACAAGGACAAAGATAAAGGATGAGAAAAGTATCAGAAAATATTGGAACGAAGTATATTGGATAAACAATAAGGCACCTACACACCTAAACAGCCGCACCTACACCCCTATACAAAATATATGCTTAATTATAAGGATTATCAATGATGCAAGCCCAGATTCATATACTCCATCCGTCCCAAATAAATTGCGAAGACACACACTTCGATACGTTTTATTGTTCGAAAACCCTTAAATTGACACCAGATTAAAGTTCACAACTTAATCTTTAGTGTCTCACAATAATTTTATTTTAAAAAAAAAACAACGTTTTATCGTACTAAATTACATCTCGAAGTGTGCCATCATAATTTATTTGAGACGGAGGGAGTATGATGATAATAGAGCATACCAGTTCCTTGACATCACTCATTTCCTCGAGAACTCCATTCCATGTAGCCGCGATATCTAAAAACATCCTGTCTGCATGATCAAATTTTCCACCTTGAAGCTGAATGGAAAGAGTGGTGAAAGGCTCTACTCGAGCTAGGTAATATAAGACCTGGTCAGGCAGAAAAGATAAATCAAACCCAATCTTTCTATGCAAATCATGACATAATTTGAAAAAGGAATCCAGATTCTGGCTAAGAGGAACTAGAAATAAAGTTTCAAGCAATCAAATGGCATAAAAAGCTGTGAATACTTTAGACTTTCACTATCAAAATAATGAGAACAAAATTCGCAATTAGGTAGATAAATATGGATCAACCGAAATGGTTGAGGGAAGCAATCAATTTCATAGACCCCCAACAAGTCTATTAAAAGCTTCGTTTTGGGATACATATATCCTGGTCCGATACATATCTTTCTCTTTTTAGGTGGATGCCTTTATGTTAAAGTGTGGGTCATCTCCTGCACAACATCTATTGACTTCAATATACAAGAGAGAATTCCGGTTCAGTCCTAACACGTATAGCTACAACATGCATGCACTGGTACCAAGTTGATGGAAACTGGCGTGCACTATAACAAAAAGACAACAAACATACAAACAAGTACGAACATAAAAAAAGAAGAATTCATCACTTTAGGGCAGCAAATGAAAAGCACATACTACAATGTACACAGATAATTTGAAACCAATCAAGAAACATTTTGTATCTTGGACTCTGGTACGATGAAAGTTGCCAAGTCGGAGACAAAAGGTCATATACCCCTTAAATTTCAAGACCAAAGAAATAAGAAAAAAACAGAAGAAAAAAAGGGACTATACAAGGGCAAAATGATACCAGCAAACATAATGAGGAGGTTATGAAAAACCTACAGTTCCAGCAGTTGAGTAATGTGAACCATAATGAAACTTTGGGATGACAGGATCATTGAAGCTGGAATATCTTTCTTGGAACTTCTTTAGGCGTTCAGGATTCAGTGCACCAACAGGCTATCAAACATACAAGAATTAGCACAAGCAACAATCACACTAGAAAATACTTGAGTTGAAGTCATATAATTCACCTTAGAAAGATCTCTGTAAGATGAAGGATCAGAAAGATCCAAAATATTTGAACGGTAATCAGATATAATCCATGGAAAAACAGGATACTGCACATGGAGAACACGATTAAGAATATCAAAGACTCCAGCAACACCAAAGACCGACTCAGCAATACAAACCTGAGTGATGTCATTGAAAGTACGGCCAGCAAGCGTATTCAGTTGCATGAGATATTCAAAATTGCTAATCTGCACAAGAAGCATAGAAGTGTGACATTCAAAGTAATCAAACAAATACATATTTGGCAATCGAAAATGAAGTATGAACCAGGCTCTTACCTCCCACCTGGCCCATCGCTCCATTAGCTGAGTACGCTTCAAAAGTTGGTCTGGCCTCTACATGAAGTAATAATACAGAAAAATGCTGGTATTACTGAAAAGAAAAGACTAAAAGTACGGTACGATAGAAAGACCTTCCAAATGAAAAAATCAATAAATGGATAATTAATAGCAAAAACAAAGAGGGTGCTGGCGAACCTGAGTGGCCAAATAAATATTGTTCAAATGAGGGGGCCGGGATTGAACAATAGCCCGATATGCGTTTTTCCTACCTTCGCTGCTCTGTTACATTAATAACATTACTATGATCCAATATAATTGAAGCATTGATTTCATTTACTTTGAATATATGAGCAGAGCCACAGGGCAAGACAAAGTAAATATAAGCTTACGCACTCCAAAATCAAAGAAGAAGTTGGAACTATCAAGCATAAACAACTCCAGAGCACTTCTTCTCAGAAGATATCTGTCATTCATTCAATAGATGAAACTCAGAATACAGAGGGAATGATGTCCACGCTTTTATGTCACCTTACCCATGGGGCATTCGGTCGAGAATCCAAACACATCTTATGCTTCAGTTTGGTTTAACAAATTTCCAGGTTTAAGAGAAATCTTTTTTTTTTTTCTTTTTTAGCTTTTAATAAGCCTGGTTCAGTTAAATTTTTGTAACTCCAGTTAAAATTCCACACATTTCTTCATGGTCTACCTGTCCTGAGGTTTACATCAACTGTGGTAGCAAATATCCTTGATTGATAATTGAGAAACTACTATTCATGATTGATTGCTGCCAGACCAGCTGGGGAGTCAGCGGGCCAGTGTAATGTATGTGCAAGTGATCTGACCTCCTACTGTAGATTTGATGAAGTGAAGATATCTGCCAAGACTGACCCCTTCCTGAACTGCTGACCTCAGAAGTACATTCTCCTGATGCATTCTCTTCACCACTGGCTGAAATAAAATTAATCCTCTTCGTTGTTATCTGAAAAAGCAAAGAGTGCATGACATACTAGGTTAATGCTGTTCCCTGAACAAAAACAAGAAACATAACTAAATTCAGAAAAGAAAACCATTGTAATAAACATAAGGAAACTTGAGAAAACAGAGCCAGGTCATGCAGTTGTGGCATTAAGCTGACAGAGCAAACCAATGATAATTGGAGAATAAGACATTAAATTGGCAGGTAACCACAATAAGAGATTCTTTTATTTTTTTATTTTTTTGGGTCAAGGAAACGAAAACTGTTTTTGATAGGAGGCTTATGCACAAAAGATCAGACACCTAACCTCCTTGGAGCAATGCACAAATTTGTCTAGTTTAGATTGAGCACAAAATCCCTCCTCCAGACTTGCTGTAAGCGATGGGTCTAGACTCTAGACAGAAAGCGAGGAGCTATCTTAACATTCGTCCATTGAAAGCCAAATAAAATCTCTTGAAGAAAAAACAAAAAAGAAATTACAGCTTGGGACTTGGGAGAGTAAAATAAATTGAAAATTTAAAGAAGAAAGTTGGACTCTGGAGACAACAGGAAATGGGAGAAAAAATAAGATGAGAACAGAGAACTCCCAACACAATTGATACCCGAATGAATCCCAGCATCGTCCACAAAGCATTGCAGTGGACAGCAAGAAAAAATTGACATCTGTTTACCAATTTTTATACTGGCATAACAAAGTCTCAATTGCTTCATTCTGACCTGCACTGTGAACCTAAATACTGTCCGCATTACCTTGCACAACATCGGGTGAGGATCAGTGTTAGAGAAGGCTTAGGGGGAAGCCAAGGTCCAATTCCAAGGCCCCAGAACTGAATTCTTGAGGCTGGGCTATCGAATAAGAAACACCCAACACCCAATTTAGTTCCACGTAATTGGAGTTCTGATTCTGAATTGGGACCCAATAGGAAGGCAAATACACCCTTCGACATTATCAACAATATGGCTGCTGTTTTTTCCAGAAAGGAACAATGTCGCAATTGGGAGCCAACCAAAGCAGGGATTGCCATAATACAATTAATACTATGGACATTCTATCACAAACTTGAACTTTTATTGGAGTTGGTTTCACACAATGATATTAAAGAGTGGCATGAGTCTCAAACCTACATAAGTTACTTCGCACTTGACATAAGGAGGGTTAGTGCGTTATACATGGTTTAGGGTATGAGGTACATTCATGTGAGAAGTGTTGAGATAGAACTAATATTATCGGTCTCCTATCACAAGCTTCGACTTTTGGTAAAGAAGGTTCCAAAACATCAACTGATTTATAAGCTAGAATTAAAAGGAACGGATCACTTAGCAAACACATTGTGGTGAAAAATGCCATGACTATTAGGAAGATTAAATGAAGACACGTCTCATCAAAAATAATGTCCCAAGTAATGATAAATTCATAAGCACAAGGGCCATAAGGTAAGAAGTTCTACCATTCTTTAAAGGGAATCTGGTCAGATTTTATTCTTCATATTGCTCAGACAAATGGAAAAAAGGGATTTCAAAACATGATCCCATCAATATCAACTATCAAGCCAGTAGGGAAAAAGATTTAAAGATTCAGATGAAATTTCAAAACCTCAAGCTTTGAACTTACTTGGAAAGTTCCACAAATAACTTTTAGAGCCCTGACCATGGAGGATGGAAGCTCGAGAATAATTCTTTCATCATGTTCGCTAGGAACGTATCCGGGGGAAAAAACTGAAGGAGCTTCAGCTACTTCCTGGCTTCCAACAACAAGAGCATCTCTGGATACAGATGACATCTCTGTTGATGATTCACCTGCTTCAGAGACTCTTGAATGATCCTCCTCATTTGGCTCCCCATCGAAATCTTTGTTCCTTACATAATCATCATCCAGATGTTCATCATCCTCATTAATTAGCTCGATCGTAATTGCTTCTGGAGACAGTACAGAGGCCTTTGTAGGATCTGTGCTTAGTTGTTGCTTTTCCTTATCTCCAGTATCACCTTCATAATCAGCAGCAGCGCCAAAGTGGTCAGAACCTCTATAGTTCCTTCTTAAACACCTTCTCATCCTAGATGAACTCTCCATGAAGTCTAGCTTCCAGAAAACCTGCATGTTATAATACCCTTACAGGTAGATAATTTGGCAATCATACAAAGATTATTGCAAGTGCAACCATGGATCATTTACTCAATGAAGTGCATCCATCTCTCTCATGTCCTTCCCTCTTTCTACATATGTTTTTATGTATGGCCCTTGTTCTAAGGTGTTATCAGAGTGCCTAAGGTAGCTTTTTAACTAGTCCCAACACGCCAACCCAGGAAAGGTGAGGAAAAAAAAGATAAAAACTTAGATTAATAAAGAAATCCCAAAAAATGTTTTAAAATAGCAAGTTAACCAATTCAGTTGTTTGCATCACCAAAGGTAGTTTCCCAAGTGGTTACGGGGTACTTTGTTATGGCTTCACATAAACGTTTCCCTCTATATATCCGTATGGAGAGAAAAGCTTTCCCAAGTGGTTATGTGCATCATATTAGGCATATGATTTTGTATATATCTGTAAATAGCTTTCTAATATCCGTATACCACACGACTTTATGCATATAAAGTTCAAAACTCTATCACAGAATGCAAGTCAGAATACCATACACGCTCAGGATTGCATAGATGGTCCGCAGCAGGACCAAAGAGGCATTTACTTTCCATCAAGTAGTGAATGAGCTTTCGCCATGCACGACTTGCAGTAGATTGACGATGCCGGGTGATTATATCAACTTGATTGTGCCTCTCGATCTGTAAAAAGAAAAAGAAAACTGATAATAATAATAATAATAATAATAATAATAATAATAATAATAATAATAATAATAATAATAATAATAAAGAGAAAGAAAAAGAAAAGAAAACAATGCGAGATGGATTAGCCAAGCTCTAGAGATAAGTGACGATCTACTTGAGGGGCTCAAGTACCTCTAATCGTTGAATGTTTCTTGCTAAAGCAAAACTTGCAACAAGAACTGCGATGAACTTGACAGATAAAGCATTAAAGTCTTTCCCATACACCGATTTTGTATCAAAAGGCTGCATGCACTCAATCCAGGCAGTTCCCATGGCCTCGGTCACATTCCATCTATTGACCCGCTCCATGTCACTCATGTTTCTCCTCTGCGAAGAGGTGGCCATCGCTACAGCACTAAGACCCCTTCCAGATCCAATTTTAGCACTGCGCTCCAGATCACGCGCTGCAGCCAAAGCAGCAGCTTTCGCAGCTGCCTTATCCTTTGGCATACCAGCAGACTTTGTTGATGCCTCCAGTGGCATTTGGAAGCTTGAAAATGTATGAAGCCTTCCTGTCTTGCGCTCAAGTAATGAGCCATCTCGTTTTAGCTGAGTTGCTGACCCACGAGTCGGTGCTTCTCCACCAGAAGCACCAGCAGCAATCATTGCCAATGCCAATGCAGCAGGGGGTGAGGCAAAAGCAGCAGCCCAACCAGGAGATATCATGGAAAGAGCAGCCTGATAAAATAAAGCCACCACTTTATATCTGAACGTACATGAAACATATCATCATGAACAACACAGCTAGCACTAGAAATGAAGATGGGCTATAAGTAAAAGAAACAAGTTTGAAGAAACTAGAATCAATGCTTGAAAAAAAAAAAAAAAAAACTAGAAACAATTGATCCAGCAAGCATAAGAAAAATTGAAAATAGAATCACAGCACCTCTCAGGCTCAACTCATCCACTCCTGTTTTGTCCTACCACAAAATCATTAGAGGCACACAGCATGCCAGCGGGAAAAATTTCTAACTTCAGTGATGCTAAAGTCTCGGTTTAATTTGATATTGATGCATTTGAATCCCACCAGAAAATGCATGTGTGGTGCTTTGCATGCCATAGTTGCGTTTGAGCTAAAAACAAGTAGAGGTTAAGCTGAATGCCACAGCACATTTAAAAACATTAGAACCATCGGTCCCTGAAAAGTGTGATGCTTGTGTTGTTGGATTTGGCTTGGTAACATTTACCAGTCCCCATACTTTTACGTATACAGTTTACAGAGAGAGTGAGGGGAAGACTTCCACAAACCTATAGCAGGTTTTATGAAGGGGGGAAAAAAAACAAGAACATAAACGAATGGATCTGAAGAAGAGGTAAACAACAATGAAAGAAGATGAAGCTTTTTCCGAACACAGAGAACTGAAGGAAGATAAAAAAATCAATACCTCTATGGGAAGAGCATCTGCTGACAAAGCTTGATCATCAACAAGGGGATTGACACCATCAGGAGTAGCAAGTTCATGAATTCCAGCTAAAAGTGGTCTCCACCTCCTCAAGACAGCAACAAACGGTGGTACAATGGTCTCCAAATAATTCTTTCGAAGTGGGTTCCTATCCTTGCCAATTGCGTGCCATACCTGTATCATGCGTGTCAAGAAAATCAAGAAAAACAGACAGAGAAACTGCAATAAAACAAGTAATAAAGCAATGTGAGACAAATACAAAAGAAGCTGACCTCAGAATAAAGAACACAAGATGCAACCAGCACCCTCTGTCTCTTAGATTCAGAAACAGGCATATTGAGGACAGGTGACAGTACACTGTACATCAGGACAAAAGCAGAGTCAAGAATATTAACTAAACAATAGACAAAAAGCTAATGATTAGTAACAGAATTACCCGATTGTTCTTTAAAACTTAAAACGGTGCAAATAGCCGTTTGACATACGAATGGTTTGCCATCAGAAATTTTTGCCGTCCCATAAAAAACACAACGTTGACTTAGATAAGCGATAAAGTTATTCAAGTTACGAATTATCCACGGGATGATCAAACATCATTTTATCCAAGATTATTGTGAAACTGTAATGATAATTTAAATTATGTACTTTAACCCTGAAGCAATAATGTAATTTCTTACGTCGTTACAAAACTTTTCAAAATACCTGTTGAATAATACAATGATGATGTAACGTTGTATTTTTTATGAGACGGAGGGAGTAATAGATTTGACTAGTTTTTAGCATTGAGGTTTTTTTCTCTATGATATTTTACGTGAAGAGGTGCAAGTTAATGTGAGTAAAAATATACTAATCTAATGTCATTATTTGCCTGCAATGATAATGGACGCTAGTGGTTTCATCATAGCATTTGACATTAGGCCTACTTTGTGGGTGTAATCATCATTGTTCTAAATATCGATCATAACGGCTGCAATATCGGCCGATATTATCGATTTTCGATCATTGGTCGCTACGATATGAGTATTATAATCGATATAAAAAATCTAATCAGTATCGCCACTATATCGGGTTTGACCCACGATATTGGCCCGATATTGCAATTTCTGCCCAATATCCAATATGAAAAAGTATATTGCTTCACATTAAATTTTTATAATTCCATATTATTCTGTTTTTTAAGTAAGGTGCAATGTTGAAAGCTAATTAATTCATCGCGCTGATTTTGAAGGAGGCTTTATATAGAATTTGGATGTAAAATAGAATTGCAATGAACATTTGTTTGCGTTTTTGTCATTATACAACTTACAACATTGTCGTTGTGTCTAAAATCAACATCTGATATTGTACAATCAAGTCTTGGACTAAATTATCACCGTGCCCGCTTCTAGTAGCCAATAGGTATTCCCGGATTAGATAAGGCTTCGAGAAAGAGGTTGTGCAACAAAAGAAAACAAAAGGTTCTACAAGAAAAGAACTACGACAACTAATAGAACTTAAATACCGCATAGCTAGCATTTATTCTTTGCCCCAATTCTAATAGTTATGTTTTTGCATGAATAGTTTAGAATTAAGAATTTAGAGTCTCGTTTTTCAAACATTTATTCTTAATGGTAGGATGATTATACTTAATTTAAGAAAATCCGATATTCGATCATAACCTTGATATATCGTCAGCTATCCACTACAAAGAACCTTGATTTCGTATAATTAAAATTAAAAGAATCTTTATCTAATTAACTCTCGGTCTATGATTACGAATTGAACGCTTGAGATTAAATGCTAAAAGTTTTCTTTAAAATCCTCTTAAAAAAGATTAAAAAAGATTCTAACAACATATATGCAAATTATTTATGAGATAACATAATCAACCGTTATAATAAAACTAGAATATTTTTTATACAACTACTTTATTAATTAAAAATCAATAATTTTATCTTTTATTGATTATTATAAACTAATCACAATTATCTCTATATTATGCGAAAACTCTATTTTTTATTATTATTTTATGAGTCGATATTTATAATGAAGCTTTAATCTTTTGAAATACATCATCAATTTTAGTCTAAAAATTGACTTTGAATGTTATATAATGAGAAATTTATATAAATGGTAATATATAGCTTAAACACTTAGATCAATTCATGTAGAAATGTTGAAATTTTAATAAAAATCATCAAGTTATATTTGGAATATAATATATGATCTGAATTATATTATGTTAAAAATATAAGACAATCAATAAGTTCAAAAATTTGTAAATGATATAGATACAATTATATTTTATTTAATCTCATACTCTCTCCGTCCCAAAAGAATTACAACCGATTGATCTGACACAAAATTTTATGTATGTGTTGGTTTTTATTGTAAAGACTCTTTTTCCTTTTGACTTGTGTGAGTGATAGGAGTAAGAAAAAGAAAAGGATGAGAAAAAATAATGAAATGAGTTGAAGTGATATAAAATAAAAAATAAGGGTGTTTTGATATTTTTGTAGGAAAACAATTTCCAAATAGGTTAAGGTTGCAATTTATTTGGGACATCTCAATATAGAAAATGTTGCAATTCTTTTGGGATGGAAGGAGTATTATTTTTATTCATTATGATCTTTTATCGTGCACCGCACGAGTTAGTAATATAGTCTGAACTTAAAAGAATAAGCTCCACATCATAGACAAAAGCTGCAGCCCACAATCTCATCTCAGGGAAGCAAGGATGAAAGTTTTAGTTACTACACTGGGGCAGCTTCGATGCATCTCTTAGGTATGAGGCAGTCCGCAAACTCATCATAGTTTAAAATGATATAGCTATAACATTCCAATATGGAAATTAGGAAAGGAAGAGGAGGAAGACCTAAAAGGACTTTGAAGAAAATCCTAAAGCATAGTATGGCTCAACAAGACCTCTCAGAGAATGGAAGAGAATGATCAAACGCATTCATGTAGTTGACTTGGACAAAGACTTGGTCAGTTATGGTGATATTATGTCATCCTAATCTCACCCCTAGATTGCTTCTTTTGAAGCATTCCTTAGTGGAAAAACAAATAAAAGGCTGTTTAAGAACTACTCTACAAAGGCAGTTCAAGAACCAGAGTAGATGTAACAATGTGTTCTTGTTCTATCTTTTGTTATGTTCTCTAAAATCACTACATGTTTCCTTTTTTATAATTATTTTTTCTTTTTTCTCCAATTCTCCTATATCATCTCTTTTCACCCTAATTCCATGTGCCATCTGAATTTGATTTCTTCCCACCTTTCTCATACTTCATTCTCCTTGCCACCAACATCATTCATATCCGTCAAACAATCAAGAGGTAGAGATATCAATAAACATCAAGAGTACAACCATAGGAGCTAAGAATTATGTCACAGTATAAGTTATGTTTGTAGCAGTTTTAGATCTACATACTACAAAGAAAGATAATGTGCCAGCAATATTGAGATTTGGTAATAATGTTGTTTTATGAAAAAAGCGGTAGCACCAATTGATAACCAAAGAAGGAGATAGATAGACACAGCAAGAACTGGCGTCACAAACCTCAAAAGGATCGTATATATTCATCTTGAAAAGCACAAAATTGCTATATTCATTCTTTTTTAACAACAAAGAGCTCACCTCCACAACAAAGCTGATCTTGCTTTTCTGGTTGACATTCTGGAATTGTCATCAAGTGAACTCCATGAACCAGATTGAGAGGCGACATCAGACATCATGTCATCGGAATTGAAGTTTCTTGTAGGCATGTTGTCATTGCCATTATCTTCTTCTCTCATGGAAACAAGCACCATACGAAGCATGCACAAGAAAGGCTGGTCACTATCCAACAACTGATAAAGAGCAGACATGCCTCCCATTCCCGTACCAGATCCACCTCCTATACCCAATCCCCCTCCAAGACCGGACTCATCTAACAACAATGCTTGCAGCATAGCGACTGATTTCTTTATCAATGGTAGTTCAATCCAAATTCCATTTGCATCCTTTTCTAAAGCATGGGTCCAGGTGTCCCTGCCACTGCCACTGCCACCACCACCAAAAGCAGCTCCCTTAGAAGGAAGACCAACACCATACCACAATCGGCTCCTGTACTTCCATCCCTCCGATAAATCAGTAGCACAGCTCCCATAAGACACAAAAGCACAAGATACTGATTGATAAGGCTCAGCAGCCGCAGCCGCCGCAAGTCGTTCCATCACTGTTGCAGAAACCTGTCCGCTTTGATCTGCCATGGAAGTGAGAACCTGATAGATATTAATATTATGTTAAGTACTGCTGAAGAGAATATAAATTTCCGACCGAAGGAATACCTCTTATAAATCCCACAAAAAGTGCCACTTTCTAAGTATGAAAAAAACTACAAACTGATGCTAATACAAATAAGTACATACATCAAGAGGAACTCCACCAGAATCTCTGGTCAATGGCGAAGGGATTCCGACAGCTTCCTTGGGCCCTCCACCAGGCATGGTCAATGAATTGGCAGAGTTAATCACAGGTGCAACATAAGTAAGAGGAGATACAGTACCATTCACAGGACGTGAGGCACGTTGTTTGCTCTGCAACCGCAGATGATCCTCCACAAGCATCAATGTTACAATAGCATTCTCAACCAAGGCCACGGAAAGCTGCGCTGCATTCTCTGCCTCCGCCCTTGCATTTTGCGGGGAGGGACACTCAGCAGCAACACCGGCAGCTGCAGCAGCAATAACTTGAGTCTGCTCAAAACAATAAGCTAGACATGTATATAACCACAGATTTCAAAGTTAACCATAAGAAAACATATAAAAAGCAAATGCATATTTTTTTCCTGCGGAACAAATAATGGGCACAGAAGCAACCATGCTACAATCATGGTACTGATAAAATATTATTAGATGAGTTTCCTGCTGTAGGCCAACAAAAACAAACCTCACAATGGATATAGTTGTATCATGTATGAATAGACTAATTCAACTCTATTTATAAGTGACTTAATTCATGACAACTTTCTTCTTTCTAATTCAACCACAATCAGCGTATGATTTTATTTTATTTTGTTACACAACAGTTATGGGTATTACATCTTATCAGTATTGATCTATGCATCATTATCCCCATGATAAAATATATATACGGATCAAAATTTAAACATCTATACTGTGCTTTTATCCTCAATATGCAACTAGGATATGCAACTAGAAAATAAAGTATTCTTTCACTTTGAGTGTGTTATAACCGTTGACATTATATGATATACCCAATCAAGAGACTCAACGTTTTCATCGCTTTTAAGGCCCTATAGCAGCTTTTCAGGAGGTCTTGCCCTCAGATTAGATCTACAACACACTATCCATCACCAAGGGAATTTTTAAATGGTGCAGATGACATATCCACTTATTCTGGTGCCTAGTCTAAGTGGCTAACGTCCAGGTTAGTTTTGGAGACAGCAATTATTATTTCTTCTGCAATGAAATGGATGTTGAGAGTCTTGAAAGGGAAGACACAACGTGCACGATGAAGGACAGCAGCCTTTGCTACGTTGTTATACGCTATTTGGTCTGAAAGGAATGCTCGTATCTTTAAGCAATGTTCGAGTCCTACTGAGTTATTAGTTCATACTGTGTTATCGTCTGTGTTGGTTGTATGAGGTAGAGATCAGTCTGATGTAAGCCTGGATTGTGCTTATAATAGAACATCAACGCTTTACAAAAAAAATTATTGTTTCTTCTGTACAAAGTCAACTATTGTCAAAGAAATACTCCCTCCGTCCCATCAAATTGCAACGGTTTGACCCGACACGATAATTTATGTATGTGTTGAATTAATAAGAAATGACAACTTTGCCCTTGTAAATGTGTGAGATAAAGGAGTGGGGGAAGAAAAAGAGAAATGGTGGTGGGTGAGTTGATATGATATAAAATAGGGATATTTTGATATTTTTGTGTGAAAAAAATTGTTAAATATGGAAATGTTGCAATTTGAATGGGACGGATGGAGTACTTTCTTTACCAAGGTTCACAAATTGACATCAGGCCCTAAATTTTCTCTAGATCAACTAATGCCACTCATATCCTTCTTATGATTCCTGCATTGTTGATCTTCCAAGCATAAATGTAAACATCCGATCTCACTCATCAACTACTCATCATCCCAATAAAACAGGTTGATTTATGGGTTTACTATTTTTTTCATCTGTGTGTGAGACTGTATCAACACGCGGCTACTCAGAAGGACATCTAGCTTTCCTTTATAAAATATAACCAATCAAACAGAGAACTTGGTGAAAAAGAAACACAAAGTCAACTACCTGAACCTGAAGCTCCCTTGCACAGAAATCAAGCAAACTTCCCAAAAGCTTTCTTTTGAATATAGGCAATGACTCCTCACGCCTTGTAAATAGAAAGAGAAAACGTTAGGCAGCAGAGGCTACCCTAATCGAAAAAATGGAGAACATTAAACATAATATCATGCATTATCCAAAACAGTAAATCTGTTCTCAAATAAGTAAAAACTAATCCTGTGCCCACGAAAAGCTCCACAAAGGTGAAAGGCTTTCTTGGTTGTGGGTGATGCTTCACACAATGGAAAAAAAGTAAAAAAGTAAAATAATACTAATTAATAATTTATTTAGATCTAAATCAATAAATAGATAGATAAATAATCTTCCTTCCAGGGGATTGTGGGTTGTTTCGGTGAACTCTTCCCAAACAGTATAAGGAAGCATTTTAAACAAGGAAACATTAAGTCGCATTACATCTTGCCGCAAGAGAGAAGAGAAAAAAGAAGAAGAATCACAAGTCGGAAGGTGGTACCTCACACGCTGATCCCCAGTACTAGATCCACCAACCATGGAAAGCCATTCTGCACAATGAATGGTAGCTTCAATATCCTGTTGGATGAAGAAACCTATCAGCTTTACTGATAAAACAGAAGAATGAAAATAGCAATAAATAATAATCTGCTTTGAACAAGACAGAGAAGAATGATGTCCCATATCATTGGATGAAAGCTTGATTTCTTGTTTTTGCAAATAATAATGCGCTTTGAACAAAAATGAGCGGGTAAGGCAGGCTGTGGAAAAATACATCTTGATCTTGTCCTGATAGAAGAAACAATATCCCGAAGGAAACCGAGAATAAAGACAGATACTCGCAAGTTAAACGCAGTAGGGAAACCAAATACACCTAAACTCAAAATAAAGATGAAAACAAACCTACAGCTCCAAAGCGAAAAACGAGACAACAAGAATGAACCAAGTTCCAAAAACAGAATACAATGATACAGCCTGATTCATGAGAAATATTTTTAACATGGAAAATTAAGGATCAAGTGCGACAAGACAAACTTCTTAGTGCTACGAAACAGCATGAATTGTTCTCCTTTAACCTATCTTGATTCCTTTAAGTTCGAAGTTTCAACTAACATGAATATTTGGCAGAGTCTTCATGCAGGCTTATATTTCTTTCATCAACTGATAGCAAAAAGAAAAGCAATAGAGCATTAAAAAAAAAAAAAAAAACAATGGTGGCCTGGCATAGCTGCAGCTTAGCAAAAAGAAAAGCAATAGAACATTAAAAAAAAAACAAACAAACAATGGTGGCCTGGCATAGCTGCAGCTGTATATTCTAACAGCTAACCATGAGCAACGGCTAAACAACTCCTAGAATGCAATGCAAGGGAAATCTTGATCTAATCAACAATCTTACGACAATCACAATTATATAAACAAAACACTAGAAGAAGAAGAAAAACATGACCTTCCATCCATCCTTTTGGCGCATAGAATGCTCTAACATGATCACAAGAAAATTGTGGATGAGATCTTCTACGTCCCTGAAGCTTGAACAGCTTGAGCCTTTGTCTGCACCCCTCTGTTTGAAACATGCAAGAATTTACCACGTGAACAAAGGGTTGATATGCATTCATGATGCTTATTCAACATGAATGAAACCATTCCAGTCAAAGCAGTCAGAAAGTGATTTTATTTTCTTTCTTTTATTTTTTATTTTCTATTTTTTTTTTTTTACAATGAAAAGTGATTTTACTGATCAACCAGAGAGAACAGCAACTTCCAAGCTTTTTGGCGGTAAAATTCACGATTATAAAACTTAAAACAATCACTCATAAAAAAATGTGTCTACCTCATAGTTTGAAATCAGAACTTCTAGAATCCATTCCGGCCACTCATCCATTTTAGTTAAGATGCTACGGTTCTCAGGATGACTGCAAGCCAAAAACAGAAGATCCTGAAATCATATAAAGCAAAAGTTCAGAAGCCAATAAAATTCACTAACACATCAAATGACAACTGAACAAAAGTAAGCGGAGACCACAAAGCACATCAATACTGTTTACTAATGATATTAAAACCTAACTGGACTCATAGATCATTGACGAATTTTTTAAACAACATAGTATAGTGCAACAGTAAGATTAGGCAATGCCACTGAGCATTCTGAACATAATACTAGTAAGATTCAAGTTTGGCAACATGGGGATAAAAAAGGTAATAAACTATTATCCAAAAAACACCACAGTGTAGGCATGCTGGAGTCAAAAGAGCATTTAGAAGTTTAGAACTTCGAAGTGATGATTTCATTAGAAAAACCACAAAGTTTAGCCTATCTGATGCCTCATAAATGGGGGAAAAGGGTACAAGCAAGGTAGTAACAAAGAGCAGCATTGAGCCAAAAAATAAGGCACTGCTGTTCTGAGGAAAACAATGTTCTGAAAGGAGTAGATAGCTGCCTAGGGCCCTTCTAGTCGTTCATGCCGGGCGGTAAACACCTATGAGTACACCTAAGCGTCTAGGCATCTCTCTCCCACAAAGTTGCATGGTTATAAATGTTACATGTTTACAAATTATGCAACTTTAAGTGTCATTGTAGTAGTACAAATATAATTTACTTCTACATCCAGTCATGTCAACAAATGTAAGGCAAGATAAGCAAGATGTGGTACCTGCAACACCCTTCTTTGTAATCGCATTGATGCATAGGGAAGAGACCTGAGAAGAACCAGCAAAAGCTGTAAATGTTCAAACCGATGGCCAGAGTCGTACAAGTTCAGCCCATCATCAGTTGAAGTAGCATTGATCTGCATTAACACAAGGTAAACTTAATACCATGTTGCTGTTATCAATCAAGGTAAAACATAATTCAAAAAATTTACTGTATTATTCAGAGCCAAAGCATGATAATAGAGTTGCAATCTTAGAGCCCATCATCAATGTAGAATCCTTCATCCATCAAGGCAGGGTAGCAAGTTACAAGAACAAACTATAAACATAACATTCAAGTAAATATGGTGGATTTTTAAAAAGAATCATAAAGAGAGAAGATATTGCAAACACACATTTACGGGTAAACAAAGTTCAGATTACACAATTCCAGCAACGGGATCTCGTATCCCATTCATGGACTGAAGTGCTTATGAAAGGAAATCTTTCTGCTGTCTGTATCTCATTGATGAGCTTGAAATATAAATTAACAAATTTAACCCATCCCAAGATCTCGGAATCACACTTCGCTTCATAAAAACAAATAAAAAAGCAGGCAATACCATTTCCACGCCCCATGAGGACTGAGTCCCACAAAGCACTTCGGCGGGTAAGCAAGATGGCATAACTCAACCATGTAACCACCAATTTTAAGTAAATGATCATTAAGCAACATCACCTATATGATCTCTTCATTTCGTCAACTTTCTGTCGAAGAAGGGGTTACCAGGATGGGCAAAATAACAATGGTTCTAAGACCAAGTTTACGTATAACAACATGCAATCAAATTCAAACATGAAATAGGTAAATCTTGTTTCGACTCCTCTAATCGAAGACGAACAGAAAAGATCCGAGAGAATAAAGAGAACCCCATTATTAATTTCCCCGACCATAGCTACGGCATAGAATGATAACAAAGCTAGATGTTATCTTCTTCATGGGCTTCTAGACCAGTGTGCATAGCACATTCATTTTATTCCTTTGCTTTTCCTTCAGTGCCCATACAAGATGAAATTAACACCCAATTACAAAATTCTCTTGTTTGTTTTCGCCTTGTAAAATGGAACTCAAACTCGATACTCAGTTTCAAGTCATGAAGGGCATCCACATGAGGGAAAGCATTAAGAAACTATTAAATTATTAGTCTTCAACTATGCACTTGAGCTTTTAGTAGAGCTTGTTCCTCAACATAACTGAAGGAACACTGATTTTCAGCCACAATTAAAGCATATATTCCTTAGCAGCATATTTGTCATCAATAGAACAAGCTACTCATCAGCAACATCGCAAGAAATTTATTATAAAAAAAGAGCACAAGCAACCAAGTGAAAAGATGCATGTAACAAAGATACATACATAGAGAGGTCATACCGATGCTCCCAACAATGCTATGTACACATTTCGGGTCATTAGCCTTCTAGGAGCTGCCTGGAAAGCCTTTTGCAGAGCAAAAAGTAAGAGAGCGACTTTATCATCAAACATTGAACCACCAGAACCGTGCAGCCCACTGCCCAAAAAACTGCCCGCCACATCTGGTGCAGCAGTGGATCCAAATTTTAGGTATCCAGAAGCTACTAGCGTACCCATCAATTTGATGATTCCAACCACAAGTCCATCACTTTTGTCAATATTATAGACATTATTCCTTGCACTGAAGGCACTAATTGACAAGTTAATACCACCAACATTCTTTACAAAAACATTCTCGGAGGCAGATGCCATCCTTTCCATAGGCATGCCATCAGACATGGAGATGAAATCAGAGCTGATGATAAGGCGCTGAATGTCAGTGCTGTTTCGGCTACTAGAAGGCTCAGATTGAGAAACTGTTCCTGTAGCTGATAAGTTTTGTTGTTCCACTGACACAGCATCCACATCTTCCACTTGATCTGTAACTCCACTTTCAGCGGTCAAATCAGATTCAGTAACTGATAAGCAATCATCATCAGTTTCAACGGAAGTGCCAGAGATGCCTTGATCAGCTTCCTTTGCTATCCTCTGGAGAAGGACAAGAAGAGCTTCCACACCACCACATGATATGAAAGCTTCTGCAAAAGTCTGAGCTCTTGATGCCTTTGGTTGTACTACCAACCTGTATATCAGATGCAAAACCCTGGAAACCTGAAAGTGTGGAAATAGTGAGCACCCAACTATGTAAATTCTAAACTAATACATGGAATAAGCAGAAACTGATAAAAGACGCAGGAATAACGAAACATTCATGTAAATAATGCTTCCTCCATTCCAAAACAACATTGGTAACCAAACACATGTGTCGAGATATACTTTGACTAACATTAGATGAGACTTCAATTGCGTTTTCTTATTGCTAACGGTTCATGCATCATACGGAAGTAAGCAAGGACTTCAAGAAGCGGGAAGTAAGTTCTTATATTTCACGCACCATATACACTTAATTAGTTTATTTATTTCTTTCTTTTAAAAAAAGAACCTTTATCGGAGAATCAAAAGGAAGAAAGCAGAACTCACATCTGAAGAACGAAACCAAAAATACCTACAAGATGCATGTCAGTCATGAACGACAAACAGACTTGATTCTTAACCGAGGAATAAGAATGTATAAGGGACAAATAAACTCCAATAAGAAGATTAACCATTAACAAACATACAATGCAAGTCTATAACATGTGAATTACTGCCTGCACGGCTGAACTGCATTCTAAACAAGGAGAAGCATAGTAGTAAACATCAGGTGTGGAAAATAGTCAACTAATTTTTTTTATTGGTACTATATTCACTTTGTTTTAAAAATAAACAATGTGTACGTTCACCTAATCCTTTACCCAGACAAGATTCGCCTATTCTCTTCATAAAAAGTAGTGTAAACAAAAGTCACAAACCAGTTCAAAGGCACAAAAAGTCATTTCAAAGGCACCCAAAGCAAGCATCCGTTCCATTCTTCACCTCCCATCATTTTCTAAAGCACTTGAATTACTATATCTTAAGACGACATGCTCCAAATAAATTGACTATTTGCATGACTAGTGGTAAAAGGACAGCTATCTCCCCACATGGACCATATACCTGATTAGGCTGTGGACAATCAACCATGAATCCGAGCAAGCAACGCATGTCATCTAAAGCAAGTGAAGGTGGTGCTGCTACAATGAGCAATTCAATCACTACAAGGAGTTCTTCAACCAAAGCATTCACCTCACCAACAGGGGGAGTCACTCCATTGAGAGAAAATGTATCAACGGAGTCTTTTTCTCGTATTGTCCAATAACATCTTCTGCAGCCATCAAGAAGCATCTGAATAGCATTTGCATCTCGCATCACAGATGACTCAGTAAATACCATATCAGCCAAAGAGGAAAGAAGCTTCTTCTGCAGCCCATAATTGCATAAGCTCCAAATTTTTAGATCTAAGAGCAGAGTACTGAAAAGCTGCACCTTGAGGGCATGATCATGTTTTTGAGCTTGACAGAGAGAAACAACAGCAGCAACAAGTTCTTCATCCCCAACACCATCACGATTTTTTTCATCAAGTGAAGATAAAGTCTGGAGCAAATAATTCAAGATCCTCGAAAGAACTTCAGGACCCCTGACTCGGGATAGATCTTCATTACTTCCAGGGTGTTGAATAGCCATGGCTATAATTCTAAATATAGGGGCAGCTAACCTAGTTGCTGCCAAAGACAAAGAGAGATTGCCTTGCTCTGGTTCCAAGTCATCATTCTTCATGTGGCTCACGGCCAATGGAAGTAATGACATGGGGCCACCATAGGCCAAAGCCCATAAAGCCTCCACAGGCCGCATCCTAGTAGCAACATGTACTTGCCCCAGGACCTCAGCTGGTCTTCTCAGAGTACCTGAAGCAAGCATCGAATTTTTTATAACAGATGTAGACATTACTCATGCAATAGATTCACGAAACTTTATTTAAAACTGCATTTACATAGTAATTCCACCATGATGTCATAACAGCATAACAGTAAAATTTTAGCAACATGCACTATCTTTGTGCTTCTTTTTAGTCATTCAAAATACCTAAGTTCCCCAATTACAGCATTCATTTTCTGATCTAGCTGCCACTCCGCGCAACAATGATCTTAGACAAGCGACAACGGAAAAAAAAAGTATACCTGCAGCACCAGTTGGGGAAACATCAGGACAGAAGCGCCCGCTCAGTAATTTAGGATGATAAAGGAGGTGAATGCATCCTGCAATTTCTGAATCTAACAATGAGCTTTCTTCAGCCAGCCTTTGGACATAGTCACTCGTCGCCATCCAAGGTAATCCTGCCCCAGTCCCAAAAGAAGGAATCACGTCACCTCCTCTAGCGGCCAAACGAGCCATTTTCTCAGGGCCAACAGGATCCTTGAAGATATAAATGGGACCCATCTCGGCAAAAAGAGGACATTGGCGGCGGCGACGTTGTAAACCAGCCATGGTTGGAGGGGGGTTTGTACCTATACAACAAAAGGCGAGGGGCTTGGAGATCCGCGGGAACTCAAATGGCCGGCTTTCATACAAAGAGCCATCAATGTACAATCTCAACTCACTCTCTCCCTTCCCAAGTAAACTCTGTTTGCAAGTATGCTCCAAACCAATGAAATACCAACACTGTGGCTTGAAAGCATGAGTGAAGTGGAATGAGGCCTTCTTTCCCCTCCCACTACCACTCTCTACCACCAAAAACTGTGCATGGAAATAAGCCTCTACACCCTGATTGTCAGCAGATAAGAAGCTGAATAGTCGAGGCATGTGAGCTGTGCCTTCCCCAGCAAGAGCACTAGCAGCTGCTGCTGCGGACATTGGTGATGTCTTCCCTGATGTGGCAGCAGCAGCTGCAGCAATGGCAGCAGCAGCTGTAGCTGTATGTAACGTGTCTGCGAAAGATTCCACATAGATCCAGGTTGCAAATGCATATCCATTGGAAAATGGCCAACGGCTTTCACCAGGACCAAGAAGACCTGAACTTTCGCCATCAAATTCAAATGTGCTAGCTGGCCCTCTAGATTCTTTTCCTACAACTGCTTTCTCCAATGCAAGCATTAGGGGAAGAGCCCATTCAGTAGTAAGAGTCATAGTCATGACCTGGAACCATCTGTGCAAGTCTATCACACTAATGGAATGTCCTGCTAAGTACTGAATACATAGGCACAAAGGAGTGCCATCCCATTTCACTTGATCGGCGGAGTTCACATCCTGGGAAAAAATATTTTCATAAGACCTGAGGAGAGCACCTAATAAGCCAGCCGTCGAGCACATTGCTCTGTTTCTCGTGCAAGCTCGCAATATAGCAAGAAGCCCTCTAACCATCCGGGTTCTTGCAGACATAAGTCCAAACCTATCACCAACACAAGGAAGCCAAGGGATAAGCTCACCTGAAACAATAGCAGCCCTAGAATTGAGCATCACACTCGGAGGATCGTTGTCCTCATCATCCTCAAAACTTTCAACTCCACCCATAGTGGCTAGAAGAGAGTCAACTACCAGGAAAGCAATGCCATCACTGTCGACATCATGTCCAAAACTTTCGACACCATTAACAATATTTCTGAGCTTCCCTAGGCTTTCAGTTTTCCCCATGATGGCAGAATCAATCAAGTGTAACAGCTCCGGGGACACGCTAGGCATAACAGCTTTAGGCTTAGATCTTGGTGGTGAATCGACTGGAGAGTATACAGGCTCCCTATGCATATCAATACTATCAGAAGAGGAAGACTTCCTTGTAGAGATTGGCTGTGTATCTAAACCAGGACTTGAAGCGCTCTGGTGTAGCAATTCATCGTCAACCGAAGATGGTTGGTCCGCTTCACTCAAAAGTCTTCCAGATACTAATTCTGTTCCACTAGATATATGCATGGCACTGCTGGAGTCTGATAATCTCCCAGGAGGTTCGTGATCATGAAACTCACCACCATTCTTTTCATGATCTTTCAGAGGCACTTGTTCAAACTGGTCATCCTTGGATATTTCAGAATTAAGTGTCCTGTTACCTCCCTCACCCCAAGTGATGCTACTACTTTCATTATGCGGAGAGGATGACATTTCTTCCTTGTTTGCATACAAACCTAAATCCTCGGCCCTCATCTCTATGAAATCTTTCTCATCTTCTTCTTCCATCATTTAACTGTTCACTGAACTATTTTGCACACATGAAGATCATTTAAAAACCTAAAAGAAAATCCAAATACAAAGAATCAGCTCAACTTCAGGATGCGAGGATAAAGAACCATCAAAGTAATGAATGCATTGAATTCCAATAAGCATTGCTATCAGTACGTAAATTTTAAACATGGTAAAAAGTAGATATCACTAGTAAGCTTCTGATGAGTCAAGGGAGACCAAGCTGAGTATTCGAAGTTGAAACCACGCAGTTCAAGCACAAACAAGTGAGCAATCAGCATGCTTAAGACCAAATTCAATCTCAACCCTGAAGCCTGACTTGATGGGATATCTACTAGCTCAAGTTATACTACTTCTGTCCTATTATTATAGCAACAATCATAGTAAAAGGTAAACTTTGATTTGTGTTGTGGAACGACCAAATGTTATTGCGAAAGTTGTTGTGTAGTACTCGGATAGTATAAGTCAATGTGCTTTTATCCTATGTACAAAAACCTATTTTGCCTATATTGTTGGGTAAAACAATGGAGCTCCTCAAATTATGTGTTCAATAATAATAACCATAGCACATATTGCAAGTTAAATCACATGTAGCAATGGGTATTATACACTACTACTCAATTTTTGACCTCGTCCATGTAGTAACAATCTCACACATTTTTCCAACAGCTCCAATGCAGACAAACCCAGAAACAAGTGCAACTAATAGAATTAAAAATCACCAAACTGATCAACTGTTGAAACATTCAAACACACTATAAGCTTTTTTCTCTTATTCTCCTAGCAACAAAATTGAAAATAAAACCGATTAATTCATCAGCATAATCAATCAAAATCATCCATTTCAGCTAGCATTCCACATCCAAAATCACAAATCTAAAATACAAACACAATGGCATTCGCCTCATCACAAAAACAAATCACAATAAATCCTTAGAATTCAACGATTCAGTCCACACACACAATCTCCTCTAGACTCCATCACATTGTTTTCGATCAATCTAATTCCAAACTCGAAATCAAAGTCCAACCAACAAAACAGAGAATCGAAATCGAAAAGCGACGATCAAAATTTAAGAAATGTGTGACCATTGAAAGCTACAGATTTCGATTTCGATTCGATTCGGATCCGGCGACGGCGATCTGATCGGGATCTCGGCGGCGATCTGCTATGTCGCTAGAGAGAGAGAGAGAGGCGATGAAGGAGAAGAGAGAGAAAGTGGAAAGCGAATCGAGCGAAGAAAAGAGGAGAAGCGAGACAGGCACCTCGGCGAGGAAGTATAGTGATTTTGCCCAGTCAGATGAAACCCGTGGGATGGGAATGATAGTGTGTTCGAGGACCTCACGCTCGGAGTATTTTTTATTCTTGATTCGCTACATTTGATTATGATGTATAGACATGCATCACATCATGATTCGAAAACATGATTACATTTCTCATCCAGTTAGCGTTTAATATCGAAATGGTGATTATATTGCTGTAACATGAAAATATGTAAGTGTTATTTCATAATTATGTGATTTATGGATAATAAAAAATAATATTTGATAATCTTTTTAAAAAGTTAATTGTTTTTTATTAGAATTAGATATTTCGAGTATGAAAACCGATAGGAATTAACACCATTGCACGTCATAATAACACTTAGCTCCGAAATAAGTTCAAGAGCACTTGGCTTCTTGAAAGTCTTGCTCCAGGTCCACACAATCTCGCATAATGATATTCTTTTGTCTCAAAATATATTCAAAAATCATGTTCCTGTGCAATCGTTCTGAAATATGTCTAATCCTAATATGTCGAGCAATGTGTAGTTTCGTTTTGGACTGCGGGACATGTGCATCAACGTCATAGCAATTGCAATCGTTGCATCCTCAAATAAGAGGCCATTTCGATGTGCCATGAAGCCTACATAACAAGCCGAAGTGCTTCATTGTGAGAAACATCGCCATCTTCATCACTGAAATCGCCATCACGGCCATCAAGTATAACCATCGCATACCTCAAGACATTTGCCTAAGAGGAATGAACAACCAAAAAAAAGGAAGACATATCAGGGCTGATCTTTTTTTTTTAATGATTGATTATGTTGAAATACAAATAATATAATGAGTATATTATTATAGATTCAGATTTTTTGTTAGACCGATTCCATAATATAATATCAGAAAATATATAACAATCACATCATGAATTCGAATCCAACAACTCATTATTATTGTGTTTATGTTGGAACAGTATATTGTTTACACAAACCCCAAGTGAACTTTTGCCTGAGGGGAGTGTTGAGATCGGACCTATTATCATAAGTGCTGAGTAGCATCTTTGAGATGATCTTTCCAGGATCTTCAAGATGAGCTTCGCCTGCAAAAAGAATCACCCAACTCCAAATCCATTGCAAATAACTCCAACAACAAAGGGTCTGCAACAAGAATCAGCAAACTCCAACATACAAAAAGCGCTCTTCAAACTTGCTCTCTCGTTAAGAGAACAATGAAAGTCATCCATACTTGAAAAAAATTTCGTGTTCACAAACCTTGAGCAGAAGCTTATCAGATATAAATTCGTACGGAAAAGACACATTATCATAACATCAAGTACCATTCCTATTCATAATTCAGCCAAGCAAAAGACACAGTCATAACTTCTGTGGGTTATTTTCCATGCCAGTCAGCTGATCTTTAGCAGCAACACAAAACCTCACGAAATCGCCAACATTCTTGACCAAAGCTTGGAACTTCGCCGGCTCGAACAGCTCAACGGCATGGTACCCATCCTCATGAAAACCCATCACCACCTGCAATCCACCAACGGATCACCGCCGTACCCGTTCAAGGAACACCTCGGCAGCCGTCCTATCCTCTCGTCGAACTGTCCCTTCACCATTGGATTGGCATACTCGTGGTCACGGTTTGCTCCCTCGGGCAATGCCTGCGACCACATGAGCTCATTAGACACCAACGAGATCATCTTGTCATCTGAAAGCCTCAGCTCGGACCCCGACCACTCCACGCCACCAAAATACGGTTGGTTGATTATCAGCCCTTGGATCTTCAACGGCGAAAGATCCATATCAAATGCACGAAGACCCGCGTTGTATGCAATGTTCCCGCCCGAGCTCCTTCCCATCAGGAAGCAGTTCTTGAAATCCGCGTAGTCCCTCAACAAGGGTTCGCCATCATCGACCTGCATTGCTTGATCCTTCACCCAGACGATCGCCTACACGGCATCCTCATAAGCGGCAGGGAGACGGTGCTCGGGCGTTCAGGCGGTAATCGACAGACACGATCACCGCCGGAAGGGAAGCGGAGACCACGTTGCAGGACTCGTGGAACATGATGGAGGCAGCAGAGTGGAACACGAAGCCCTCGCCGTAGAAGTAGATTATGAGGGGGAGCTTTTTGGCTGGAGTGGCCGTTGCGGGACGGAAGATGCGGACGAATGTGTTCTTGTAGCCATTCAGGTTTGGAGTCGGAGGTTCTGTTGGCGGCACGAGAGGTGGTGAAGCGAGCCGTGTGATCGTGCCATCGGGGTTCGGGGCAATCTTGAGGATCTTGTAGGGATCCATGGATATCACAACGAGAACCTGTACAAAACTGTTGATATGCTTGAACAGGTTTATCCACGTCGATCATGGAGAAACAGAAAAAGTAGAATATATATGTGGTTTCCTCCCTTGGCTCTCCCCTCAATCCTAACAAAAACGAGAGGGGAAGATGAGGAAACGATGGATTTGTGTAGATCATGTCTTTGTATGCAATGGGTTTTATGTAAGAGGTGGAGAAATGCAAAGGGTACGGTGAGGTTAGTGAAGTTTAATGAGGAATTAATAAGAACAAGGAAGGAGAGTGATCAAAATGAGACATTCTATCAGACATAACACTCCAAAAGAGAAGGCCGAAAAATCAATTGTTATTTCTATTGTTGCAGACATGTGAATGTAGTGTGGATTGATAATGGAGACATGAGCTTCATTCCTAAAATCAATTGATAATAAAATATTAGTTTCATGATCTATTGATATTGTTAAAGACTTTATCCAAATTTCGATGTAGTTTAATATTTTCTAACAGAGATAATCACTTATTTTTCTTACAAACTATTACAACTATTTACGTAACTAACTCTTTCAAATGGATGATAAGGACTAAAATAATACAACTATTAAAAGAAACTCTCTAAAGTTTTCTAAGAATAATCCTAAGAATATTCTCTTAAATTTTTACAAGGAAAATTTCTAAATACTAGTAGTATTCTGGAACGTACACCATAAAGATCTAAACAAAATATCTAAGGGTTAAGGTATAGACCTTAGGCTTGGGATTGGATTGGCGTTGTAACAAAGAGATAGGGTTGCAAATAAGCTCGATAAGCTTCGGCTTGACTCGTTTGAGTCCTCAATTTTCTCGAGTTTAGGCGCTTGGTTTGTGACTAGCAAGCAAATCCTATGGCAATGCATCGGGCATTGTCTAGAACATGAGAACTTGCAACGGTTACATCGGGCATTGTTTAGAACATGAGAACCTGTAATGGTTACTCCATGGGTGTGCACTCAAGCCAATTCCCCAGCAACAATTTATGTAAGATATGAAACACATATTCAGTTAAATCGAACGGCGAAAAAGATGCAACTGTACTACGCTAATAATAAAAGATGAAAGAAAGGGTACCTGAATCAACAGCTTTGATATGGTGAGATCTGAAATTAAAGGCCCAACAGCATTTTACAGCCCTAAAATGGCTGCCATGCCAACTACCTCCAACAGCATTGATCTGCCTGCACCTGCTCTGCAACCACAGGAGGAATCCAAAGCTATCAATGACCTAAGCGTCACTTTGTACTTATCAACTGAAATTCAATGAATATAGACCATGTAAGGATGTTAAAACGATTATAAAGTGGTTTATCTATCGAATCGAAATCGAACCGTTTAAATAAAAATCGTTTAATCAATTAATTAAATAGTTTGGTTTCGATTTTAAAAGTAAAATTGTTTAATTATTCGATTCGATTACGATTTTCAGTCGGTTAAACGATTAGCCGATTAAAAACTCTTTAATCGATTAAGCATAACCGTTTAACAGGATAATAACTAATTATCATTAACCAATTAATCAAATAATATATATCAATTAACCAAATCAACAAAAAAGATGTATGACCTGTTAGCAAATAATCTTGACCAAAATGCATAAAACGTTTCCACCGGCCATCACTATTCCACCGGCCACTATTATACGTTTTTTGTACAAAAACGTGTTTTACAATTCGTTGATTTAGCCCTATAAATAGGTTAACAATTCAATGTATCAATGCACCTCAATCAAGTAATAAAACGAAATCAGAAAAGGGTTTTACCCACCAATCTCCTTGTCTCACACTTACAATTAGAACCACTTCAATCTCCCTTCGATTAGATAAAACGGATCTTTGCAAGTACATACTGATACACATAATTTTATGTGTCTTACACTAAAAATGATCCAACATTTTCCAGTTTGAAGATGTTGTGTACAAGATCAAGGCACGGAGAAGTGGTCCATTTAACAAGAATAGAACACCACCAGAAAAAGTGATCCTCATAGGCGTTTCTGGCACTGTGAAACCAGGAGAGATAGTGGCCATGTTAGGTCCCAAGGGCAGCGGCAAGACGACCCTCCTCACAGCCCTAGGTAGCCGTCTGGGTGGTCGCTCAGGCCGTAGCATCACCTACGATGGGCAACCATTCTTGAACCAGATCAAACGTAACATGGGTTTTGTTACCCAGGACGGCATCCTATACCAGCATTTGACAGTGATCGAGACTCTCGTATACACCGCCTTGCTTAGACTTCCTAATAGTTTTTCGAAGGAGCAGAAGATAATGCAAGCTGAGGATGTGATAGCTGAGATCGGGTTAACCAACTGCAAGAACAGCATCGTAGGGGACCCGCACTAGAGAC
>LIEC01010479.1:0-13642 GCA_001925005.1 Drosera capensis | reverse complement strand
GAGGCGATGGTGGGGGCGGTGGAGGTGAATAAACTGGTGAAGGCGGTGATGGTGATGGAGGTGGTGGACAGTAGACCGGTGGTGGTGATGGAATTGGCGACGGTGGAGGCGGCGGTGGTGAATAAACTGGCAGTGGCGGTGATGGCGAGGGCGGTGGCGGTGGAGGTGAATGAACTGGTACCGGTGCTGAAGGCGAAGGCGGCGGTGGGGACAACACCGGTGGCTTAGGTGGCGGTGGAGACAACGCCGGTGGCTTAGGTGGCGGTGGAGACAACGCCGGTGGCTTAGGTGACGGCGAGGGCGGCGGTGGAGACAATACCGGTGGCTTAGGTGATGGCGAGGGCGGTGGTGGTGGAGGCGGGGATACCAACGGCGGAGACGGAGGTGGCGGCGGTGGCAGGAACGGCACAAAAGGCCTACACTTGAACGAGCTGCAATCCACTTTCTTTTTCAAGAACGCCTTACACTGGCCATCAGATCTCTGCTTGGGCCGATCCGGCAAGCAATTCCTCCTATCATCGAAATCCGGCAACCGCAAACACACCGGCGCCTCCCCGGTAAAGAAATTATAGGAATAGGTGAAATTCTGCAGCTGCGGCAGCTCACATATACTCTCCGGGATCTCGCCGGACAACAAATTATGAGCCACATCGAGCTGCTGTAAGCTGATCAGATCGCCCACGGACTCCGGCAACGGACCCTGCAGCTCATTGAAGCTCACGTCGAACACGGTCAGATTCTTCAGCCGGCCAATATCATCCGGCAAGCAAGATCTCAACCCGTTATTCAACAATAAGATCTCGTTGAGCCTCGACATGTTGACAATGCTCGTGGGGAGACACCCTCCGAACTGGTTATTTGCGACCACTATCACAGACACGGGCGAGTTCCCGAAGTTATCCGGGATCTCGAACCGGAACCTGTTGCTATTAATAAAGATCGCGTCGAGATCCTTATCGAACAACTCCTTGGGGACGCTCCCCTCGAACTCGTTGAACCTCAGATCGAGGTACTTCAACGAGGGGAGCGTCAGCACCACATTCGGAAACTTCCCCGCCAGACGATTATTACTGAGATCAAGCTCGTACAACAGCACCCAGCTCTTCACCCTGTGTGGCACTGTCCCACAGAACCGGTTCGAGTTCACGTGGAACAACGCCAGGTCCCTGAGCAACCCGAGCTCCTCGGGCAGGAACCCGGCGATGTCCCCGTGATTGAGATCAATCCCGGCCACCGTCAAGATCCTCGGGTCGGGCGGGTAAGGAGCGCAGAACACGCCCGTGTAGTTGCACACATTGGGGCCGTGCCAGTTTGAGGTCAAGTTAAATGGGTCCGACACGATGGCCGCCTTCCATGCTTGAAGGGCAATGTAGGCGTCCCGGAGACGAGTGTTAGGGAAGTGGTAGGAAGGCGGCACGACGATATGTTCACCTCGGTCTCCGAAGGCGTCGCGGTAGTAGAGGAGCTGGCGGCGGCGGATCAGCGTCGCCTCGGCGTCTGTCAGGCCGAGGCTGAGGGCCGATGACAATGCAAATGTGAAGAGATTGAGAAGAACTAGGAGATTAATGGTGGCGGTGGTTGTTATCTTCATGTTGGATGAGACATGGAGAAATGAGAAGCTAATTGTGAATTGGGAAACTCTCAGATCTGAGAAAAAATGGAGTTCTTGCTTTGGTGTGGTGATAATAAAAAGGGGTGCGTGTGAGAGTGTGGGAATGAATGAGAAAATGGGAGGAAGAGGAATCAATGGGACAGCTAAATCACAGCTCGATGTCCCACTTGATCTTTTTTTTTTTTTTTTTTTTTTGTTCTTTGTTTCTTGTTTTGGTGGTGCTTTTTGGGGTTTGGTTTTTTGTAAGGGATTTTTGAAGTTGAAGGGTGGGAAAGTAGTAACATGGTCCATGATCTTTTTAGATGCACCTGAAATAATGGTTTAAAGGTGAGTGTTTGATCCATTATTTTTAGGAATGATGTGTAGTGGATAATTTCTTGCAACTTTAGAAGAAAAAAAAAAGTCTTTTTATTGTTTATTGATCTCTTGTTTAATGTGAGATGAGCCGGTTTGAGTTGTTTATTTGTTTTTAGAAAATTTAATCTAACTTATAAGATAATCAAATCTTATTTTCAGAATCAAAAAGATTTGTGCTAAAAAAAATATGAAAAAGAATTAGAGCCCTTTAAAAAAAAGACTCTTCTTTATTTTCTTTTGTATACAATTTATCATTAAATGTAATTGATTATTTCAAACTATGAATTTTAATGTCACGGTTTTACAATTTTTAAGTTTATGGTAGGTAAGTGTGTGAATTAGTTTTTTCCTTTTAGTAGTTTTTATTTTGAATTGCAAATTAAGCAAAGGCAAATTCAACACAGTGCTCCTCTTTCAGATAACAAATTTAACTCTTGGAGGGGGACTTTATCCCTTTCTTTCTTTGAATAACAAATTTTTAGCATGGGATGTTTTTTTGGAATAAAGTTGCAAGTGTGTCGTTAAAGAAATAATTTCGGCTAAAATGAGGAACAATTAAAACAAAATAACTTCCTGTGATCCTAATCACATTATGACTAAGATCAACTGATGATTAACAATAATAATGCAGTTTATTTAGTATCGTGGAAGACCCGTGTTGGACATGTTCCTCTTGCTAATCAGATTCCTTTTGCGAATTAGTCTCTGAAATCATTTTTTATAAGCTGCCTTGTGAGGCTGTGAATAAAGTTTGTGGAATGATAATTTCATATTCTAATGTTTTTGCGGTGGTATTATTGCTCCATGTTCAAACCTAAGACTACTTTAAACCAAATTCAGATGAAGTGTTACGCGGCAAACAAGTTTTTTTCGTGATTGACTCAATTTTTACGTTGTTGGTATTATGAAAATTCAAGAGATTGAAATCGACATTTTGATTTCATACATCATTTGACAACTGTTTTAAGAATTATTTTTATTTCCCCATTGAATAAGATGATAAAATTACTTTCTTAACATGTCATCAAAATACATCTTAATGGTTATTGGTGTTTTGACAAATTCATAAAAATAACTTTTACTTCTTCTATATCATGAAAATTATAACATTTATTTTATTTAGATGTTTTATAAAAATTACAATATTTTCTAATTTGGTAAGAAATAACATCAAATCAATTATAATACATCCATAAACTACTCTTATAACTACTACAATAAATCAATACTTTTAATATTATTCAAATTCAACACACAAATAAATTTTCGATCCGGGTTAAAATGTTGTAATTTTTATGAGATAGAGAGAGTATTATTTAATGCATATTTTGAGAAGTTTGTTTTTTTTATGTTAACGATGCACGAAAATTACGTCACATATATAGAATGAAAATACAAATTATTATTATTATTATTATTAGCATTTCATGAAAATTTAATAAAAAAATAATAATATTTGATCGTCCCACGACACAAGTTTAAGTTTGTCTCGACAAATACGAAAGTCAAAGTATTAACTATAATTTGGAACAAAGAGAGTACTCACTTCGTTTTAATTTATCCGTCGTTTGGGGAATTGAATTAAGTTTTAAAATACTTTTATCGTATGAAATAATCTAGACAAAAATTAAAATTTCTTGTTTATTTTATTCATATATTTATTGCTCATCATATTTTGACTCATTTAATGTAATCTTTAAACGACTTAACATTAACCAGAGCAAATTTTCTTGTATCATTAATATGTCTTAATATTTATTTATTCATTTATAATTATGTGAAAATGATATTCTCCCGTTCCAATTTATGTACTCCCCCGTCTCATATTATAAATCATATTTTATAATTTGAATCGTTCCAAAATGTAATCAATATATCATATTTAGTTAACTTTTAAGATAAAAATTATCAAAACAAAGCATTATCTGTTACAATATGCTCATCATCTCCTTCCTTCTCCTCTCTCATTCTCTCTTCTAAACCTCACTCATGTTTCATTATCATTAAACAATACATTTTTTTCATCAAAATCTCATAAAAATTCAACATATAGATAAATTTTCGTGCCTGATCAAAATGTTTGTTATATTTTGGGACAAAGATAATATCATTTAGATCAAAACATACTACGTATCCCTCCATCTTATATTTATTGAAACATTTTGATTCGACACATAAATTTATATTAATGTTGAATTTGTGGGGATTTTGATGAGCAAAAAATATTTTTTTGATTATAATGGGATATACTGCAAAACTTATGAGAGAAAATAGTGGATGCACTGCAACATATTAGATTAATTTGATATTTTTTTATATTAAACGATTTAAAAAAATTATAATTTTTTATAAGATTAACTAAATCAAAAATCGTTGTGATTAATATGAAAAGAGGAAAATATAAATAACTGTAGTAAATGAAAGGTGGAAAATAAGCACTCGTACTATAAGGACCCGCTCCAAAGTCCAGTGGTAGTCGCGGCTGGCTGGTAGCTGCGGGTTAGATGACAAGTGTCAAATCCATCCACGAGACGTTGTGGGTGTTCAGTAAATGAGCTTCAACACCAGTTACGTTTATTTTAAAATTTTCCACTCTGTACATGAGAATTGAAGAATTTCAGGTATGTGGACATAAAACTGACCCATAGATCACCTTGGGTAAGAACTTTGGACCATGGAGACAAAAAGAAGGAAAAAGAAAAAGAAAAACTTCTACTGTATTTCTATTGTCACGTAATTCTTCGCTGCCCAAGAAAAGATTTCAACTTACATCAGAGTTACGAAAGTCTTTTGAACTTACATTGCGTTGTCCGAGAGAGATTGAGGCTTAACATTCCGTGAGTGCCCAAGCGAAGGTTTGAACTTATATCGGAGTTACAGAAGTCTATTGAACTTAACTACTCAGGGACCGAGGTTAAGGTATATATCCAAAAATCATTTTTTTTGTTCGAGTCGTTCCGAAATTATTATAATGTTTTGATTTTATACTTGTATCGATATAAAAAGTTTTGACATATATGTAACGACGATCAAACGTATTTCAATCAAATATATGTTACGAAACGATCAGATGTTATTTGATATAAAAACGAGTTTTATATTTATAAATATAAAATAATATAATATATATATATCTTATAATAATTATAAAATGAGAAAAATATATGAATAAGACTCCTTATATCCTGTTATTTTCGCACAGAATAGATCAAATTGTTACCTTTCTCGCACACTCTATGTCCAACAAATTAGTGTGAGACTGCAGTGATCAATTCAAGCATTTGTCATGGTCAAACTAAGATGATGCTTAGCTTTTTGGTGTCATGGCGGCCGCATGGATGACATCACAATGAGATGTGAAAAAGGGGAAAGTGAGTGGTTATGTACGCGGTTTCAATTACTCCTATAACGCCTTTGTTTCCAAGACATGAAATTTCGCGGAATGTCGTGAACTTGGTTATATTCCCTCCATTTTATAATAAAAATAATATTTATTAATTTAAACATTTTAAAATATATAAAATATATCTTATTTATAATTTTTATGTAAAAAATAACAAAATAATCTATCATTTATTATCATATATTTCGTTATCTTTTCTCATAATTATTACAGTAAATTTCATTATCAATTGCACATAAATTCACGTATCGAATCAATCGATTATTTATAATATAACACGAAAAGAATATGATTATTATTGAATTGATATGTCAAGAGAATCCAAGAAGGGAATTAAGATATCGTGTCACTCTACTCTATTCATATGATTTGAATTTGAGATTTTTGTATTAAATTTTTATAATTACTTGGATAATAGATTTTGGTTTTCACTTCTATCTTGAAACTAAAAAAAATGAAGTAATTTTTATCTAATATGGTTGAAGTTGGGTATCATTAAGGGATTTTCAAATAGATCAATAAAAAAAACAGGAGTATAACATTACGAAACTAAGGTTCCATGTGGCTTACAAATAAATCGATTCAAAAGTACTCTGATTTCAACATTGATCAATTCAAAAAAGTTAGAAGCTTTAAAACACAGGCACTTATACCTAGCTATTTCGTTGACAAATAGTAAAAGAAAGTTTAAACAAACATGTCATGCTTTATGTATTGGACCATATACGTTTGACGAGTTAAACTCAACCCAATTTGACCATCACATAAATGGGTTCTTTTTTCACCTCAAGTGACGTATATATATGTGGCTCTGATCATAGTTTACACTATATATTTTCTATATGCTAGTCATGGATAAAATGTCATATCACGAACCATAACCTCTCGCTTTTATATTAGACTAGAGCAAAAGCACATGCACATATTAATTTCTATGTATGTTTCACTGATGATAGTGTTCATGATATTGATATTTTCTCTCAGCCAAGCAGACATATATGCTTCATGGTCTTGCACATGGATATTATTTACATACCGGAAGAAAAGTCAATAAGTCTTGCTACGATATCACTTTAATTAGGTTTTCATTTCAAGGACTTGATGGCACTAATGATCCAACTCAAACAAAAATATTAAATATATATCTTGGATTATACTATTAATCATTTATTGATTTTGATTTGAAAGGTTGAATAGACACAACATAAGCGGTAAGCCTAATCCAACGTTAGAGCATGTTAGAGGATCTATGGTAATTCTCCTTGTCAAAATTTGAATCGAATCAATCGATTACCACAGATCCAACGACCTTCTTTCATATAGGGGTTGCCGAAGCAGGAACGATTGATCAATTTTCAAAGGCCAGGATTTGTCGTCGATCCTAAAAATTGTAGAGAAGTTTACAATGCTACTTTTGCTATTTCGTTTGTGTCAAATTATCTAACAAAATTTTTGTCTTAATTTAATTATAATATATATATATATTATATCATTATATTTATATGAATATAAATCTTGTTTTCATATCAAATCATGTGTCATCGTTTCTCAACAAGTATTACGTTAAAATACGTAATTTGTATCATCATTAATATTTCACGATAAATTATAAAAAATTTATATTTAATCATCATTATATATATACACCTGTATAAAATAAAACAATTGTTAAACGGGACTAACGAAGTATAGAATACCGTGTTGAACGAGATAGAGTATGGTGGTCCACATCGGACAACAAAATCTGACAAAATGCTAGCTGGATATGCCAGCTGGAAGGCAAAAAATGCAACGTGGAATGAAAAAAATTTGTTGCAACCCCAAAATGAGCAATTTTATGGGTGTCGTTCTGGCCAACGTGTTGCTTCCTTCTACTCATCTTTTTGTACTATGTTGATGGTATAAACTCATAATCTGTCATGCATTTTAATTAGTAACATAGTAACAGTTCTCATATCTTAGATACTCATAGTAACATTGGTCGTTCCCCTACCTATAGCTCCCTCTGTTTCCATCGCCATATCAGTCATCTTGATATAATAGAGACCAAATTTCGTTCATCGTGCATATCATACCTTGTCGTCACATAAATGCCATATATAGGCATATGTAATCCATATCGCTATGCTCGCTTAAATGCTTATCAGGAAACAGTATTATAGATAGGCCTTTTAGCTGCATTAATGTGACAGGGTACATATATAGGTATGATAATTTAGAGTTAAAACATTAGTTATTTTGATCAAGGCCATAATCTCAGAGGTCATGGCCTCATGGGCCATGGACCATGGTCATCAAATTTTGGATAATTTTAAAGAGTAATCAAACACAATAAATGGAAGATATGTACAAGATACTTGGTAGTGAAGTTAAGATAAAATAATTTGTCGTTCTTTATGATGTAATATCTCTTTCGTTCTATAATAAATACAATAATTGATCCGATATGAAAATTTGTATCATTATAAAATTCAGTCGATTTGCGACAATCATTTCCATCGCAAATTCGACAAATAGGATTTTGCGACGGATTTACGATAGAAATTGACTGTTGTAAATATCCTAGTAGCTAATCAATCTGCGACGGCCGCAGTCGCTAGTTTGCAACAAATAGGATGTCAGGCGTAGAACCTTTTTTCAGGTAGTTAGTGACGGAGGACTTGACGGTCGCAGATTTGCGACAAAATTGTGAAAACAGTCACAAATCCTTATTCCTGAAGTGGCTTATTTTGAGACAGATTTAGTCGTTAATTTGCGACGGAACAGTTGTGATCCGTCGCAAACCTGGTTTTAAGGAAAAAAAAATAGCTGAATTTGAGCCCCGTCTACTATATCCATACATCCATACACCCAAAAGTACATGTTTGGGGTTGCAAACCATCATCACAACAATAATAAAGATGCCGAATCGATGTTTAAACCATAAATTACACAACTCCGTGGAATAACAAAAAATGTCCAACCTAATTTCCAAACATGAAGTCTAGAATGCCTCAGTCTTCTGCGTCGCGTTTAGGGAATGGGGGATGGTGAGGAGGTCGATCAAGCAGGTTGTTATCGCATAGATACTGTTGCGAGAGCCGTTGGATTCATTGTGTTAACTCGTCAATGCATGTTGTCAACATCGCATTTTTCTCTTTTAACTCGAAGATTTCACGTCGATCTATCGAGAATACGTCTTTCTACTCGAGGATAGTGTGGCCTTTGAATAGAACATGAAACTGCCGGATCCAAGATCATACACGCGCCCCTTCTTGGACCTTGTTGTCTGGAGGTACGCTCGGCTCTGTGCATCGTTGATCTCCTCCTCGGTGGGCTTTCTACCGAGTTGTGTCTCTGCAACCAACTCATTCGTATGTTCCCTTTCTAGTATGAAGTACTGAGCTTGTAAAAAAACCAATTATAACATGGATACTACCTATTTGAATAAAAAATTATTCAATAAGTTAAGAAAATAAATAAATAAGGAGCTACAATCTAAAAAATGCACTAAGTTAACCGTTCTCTCCTTCGATCTCTCGTCACAGCACACCACTTAGGCTCGACGCCCTTCTTCGTATGTGTCTTCTCAAACACATTAATTTTCATCGGTTTTCTCTTTAACTCCTTTTCCTGCAAACAAATAATCATTAAGATGAAAGTCATTATTCATTCCAATCTAAAAACAATTAGAGAAATAAATTTAAATACATTGATTAATTTATTTTACTTAATGAAACTAGTTGGACATAGAATCCCGTTCATACAAGAGTACTATCACTTCATCTGCCGTTTGATATACATCTTATTGTGGTTCTCATGGAAGAAATTCACAAAGTTTTTGACATTTCTAGTATGCACGATGTTCAAATATCCATCGATAAACCGTTCATACATCTAGGATCTATCATAAAATCATGACAAATCTGATCTTTCTATTCATTAATCCATGATTAAAAAAGTTAGTGACAAATATTAAACGTCATGCACTTATTCCAACTATAATTAGATTATTCCAACAACATTAAAAATCATCACATAAACGTTTTACACTAAAAATTGACATTAAAAAAATTAACACTAAATGTATTCATTAGTTAACAAATTTTATTTCGTTCAACATTTAAGAGTTTCAATTAAGTTGTATTCAACCTATATCACAACAAGTTTACACTAAAAAAATCTAAGCATAACCTCAAATCAACCCACGTTCACAATCCTATAACCTATCACAATGCAACCAAACTACCCCATCATTCAACAACCTCCGACAATTCATCTATATAATCATGGATCGAGACACACTTTCGACCCCTAGAATTCCTTCAACTCCAATCAAAATTTATCAAATCAATGCCGAATGCTCAAAACAAGATATTAAACTAAGATAAATTAATTTTTAAGTTAGGGTTTTAGAAATATACTTTTAGACAACGGGGACGTCATCGTCGCGATCCAGCTTTCACTAAACCGCAAGGCTTAATACTTGGTATCATACCGAGGAATCCATATGATTGATTCCTTATAAATCTGATGTTCGTGGTCCCAAAACCTTGTATGCTTCTCTCATGACTATTTCATCTCCTTATGTTTTTCTTAAGGTCGCTCCATATTTCCACTGCACTACTCTGATAAACATTAGGAAAAAAAAAAACTAAAATAAAAGTTTGTCTCAATAACTATACTTTGATATGTAAAAACAATAAGCATAAACATGGCTGACATTAAAACATAAAGGTATGTACGTATCATAGATATTTTGACGTAAGAACGAAAGCCATAAAACCATATCATAAAACACATCTGATTGGAAAACCATGAGGTTCTTTACTTAATCTTGATAGAGTAGCGAGTGGTGTTAAACAATGAAACTTGATACTTTCACTTGGTTGGGGTCATATCCCCTTGTACATTACTTGGTTGGGATATCTCCCCTTGGTCGACTCATTTCGCATATATTATTTAGGCAAAAAAACACTTTGAAAACATATGTTTTTGTATAAACTTAAATGATATCACATACAAATTAGTTGAAAGGGTCTAATTTATAAAAAATAAGTATTATAATTTTATTGAAACGGAGAGAATAATATGTAATGATATGTACTCTAAACTATCCTCTAAAAAATCATCGAGCCTCTTTAGAATTTAGACACTCAAATCTCTGATCATATACAAATCACCATTGTTCAAAATATTCGCCTTATACCTAATAGCATATACAAATATAATACTAGCGATTTGGTGATTAAGTGAAGAATCAAGCAACGATCATTATCATTGACAACACATATTCTGTTCTCAAACTCAACTGCAACGATTCTTTATTGCACCTCCGTTATATTTTCCTCATAATAAGGATAAAGAAAAACAGGGAAAAGAATTGTAGTAGTATGATTGATCAGTTGACGCGCAAAAATGTGACGCAGCTAAATAGCTGGAATATGCTGTGTTTGTCTATGTGCTGATAGGTAGAGGACCATCTACTATTAAGATCACTGTCTGAACATACATCATAGGGATAAACACTATCTGAAAAAAAAAAAAAGACGAAAGTATCAAAAAGAGCAAAGAGAAAAAGAGGGTAGGAGAAATGTTGATGAACTACTCTTATCATTGATGATTAATAATTGTGCAAAAATGAGTAATAAATATATGAAATATGATAATCACACTTTTTGTATTGATGTGTATAAATTTTTTCTCCGAGAAAAGGAAACAAAATATTGAAAGAACTCTATCATATTGCTATTAATTTTGTAAGAATTATTGATTAAATGATAAACATATCATATTGATTGAAACAGGATTATATATATATATATATCTTCAATTCATAATATTATTCTTTCACATTTAACTGCTGGCTTGAATTTCAAGCTTCATGAACATTAGGATGAACTAAAGTGATAAATTACCATTGTTTCCTAAAGTGATAAATTACGAATAATATTTCTGTTATCATATCAACACAAGTAATATGATCACACTGTTCTCTTGTTATCAGTGTGCTACACATAATACAATAGTCAGAAAGTCAGAAGGACCACCAAACTCATGCAACAAGCAAGCATCTTCCAGCATTTTCAAAGCTTTTAGATATAGTGCAAGCTAGCTAGCTTGTCAATAATGCATGGAAACTGAAGGATCAAATAATGGGAAAATGTAGTAGAGGTATATGCAATATGCTTATTAGTTTCGCCTGGTTGCTGTCCCCTCACACGAAAAAAATAAAAATACTCCTAATAACAAATAAATAAATATAATTATTGTGAGGGGGACAACAGTAACGACAGTACGAAAAAGTCTTGTTGAAAATACTCATTTTCTTATACTCTTCCTGGGCCGTTGGTCTTGCTATCAGTTCGCAGGTCTTGGCCCACGGTGATGAATGTATCAATTCCCTCAAGTGTACACACTCGGCCGAAGGAATGGGCTTTTATAGTTCAAGCCCACAAATATATTTAGAAGCCCAAATCATGACTATTGCTTCCATGACTAAAACGTGTTGTATTGCAGAATGAGTACTATGTACAACGATTATCAACAGCTACAGAAATGGATGTCAGTGCTTTATTGTTAGGCCGCAGAAGGTATTCTCTTACATATACAAGGGTGCAATCTTAAAGCATGATTGAATTTTGCTGTGGTAGTGCTGTCTCATAGATGTGCTCATCAACTGTAACAAGAGACAATTCACGACAGGTCCAGAGAAACAACATCGATGAATCAGAGGTAAAATGACTCTCTATCAGAAACCACAAAATCACATGATATAACCAAAGTATAAACGATAATAACAACCTCCTATGTGGTCCTGTCACGACGAGAAATATGTGTACAATGCTATATTACACGCTGAAGCTTTAGCTGACACGGCCTCTTATTACTTCTGTATAACCAAACTATCTGTAGTATACAATAGGCAATATGTCACTTGCCTAGAAATAATCGTCATCTCCAAATCACCTTCCATCCAAGTCGATCAGATGCGCCTATATAGTAACATTTCATATACAGTATACACCGGCGGGCTGCTTCACAAGACCAAAAATAATAAAATACAAAGCACGCCTCTGCCTATCAAAGAAAACCTTTTGAAACCGCGAACTAATAAGATTACTGCTTGTGTTATTCAGGTGAACTGTACTGGGCTCGAGAAGGTCTGGCCGAACTGCCAATTTGCAGGGACAATGTTATCGAACTCTTTCGTTTCTCCATCTGTGGTCGTGACTATGAAGGACAAAGATTGACCGTTGAGGTAGGAGTTGGATTGCCAATTGGCACCCCAGTTTCTTGACATGGATGTCCATCCGGTATTTGACCCCTTGATCGAGACAGATTGAATTGATCCCGCTCCGGCCACATTGCTGATCAAAACCAGCTCGAAGTAATCCCTTCCGTTGATGGTGAACCTCACGCCGCCATGCTTCTTGCACGGTACCCTGTGGTGTATCAGATTTAACATGGGTCAACATACATGGTTACAGCTTCAAACTACTATTAATAAAAATAGATTGTCTTCAAAGTTCCAATTGAAATGCAGATAGATTCTATTGAGATTTGAGAGTTTTAACCTTTGAAATAAGACAGGCACAATGCCGCCACTGTAGATTGCGATCTTTTCCCATGCAGGTTGAGCCATATCAAAATGCTGAAGGGGTGGATTGCACCAGCCTCCATCATTATTTGGCTCAGCATAATTTGGAGGGCAGAAGTTTGTCGCCGTGACCGTGACAGATACTCCCTTGACACACCATTTGGGATCTGATTTATAGTCACAGATGATCTTATAGCATTGCCCACAAGCAGCACCATCATTGAACAATGCTGTACTCAGAGCTGCAGTCCTAGTCCCATAGCCCGTCGAGTATAAGTTACCGTATCCGCAGGCTCCACCTGCCATAACAACCACCATTTTAGATCATTCAACAACTAGCGATTACAGAAACTTCAATTAGGAAATCAGTCCTAGCCTTTCAGAATAACAAGAACCGGATTCTAATAACGTTATTAGGCATCCTACCACAAACTGAAACATTTTTCTCAACTGGCACCATGATATGAAAACTGCAACGCACCAGTTCATTACACGCTTCAACTCATAAATATGTATTGGCATGAGGGTGTACATCAGGATACAAACAACATTTCTAGACCTCCTCCGCCAAGCTTAAACTAAGGGTAGGATCATGTTCACAGTGCTGTGGTAAATGTGTATAAGCCAAACTCATACTGTGACCGTTGCTGATTCGAGCCAAAAGTGCATCTCAGAGAGAGGAAAATCTGGT
>LIEC01010477.1:0-25112 GCA_001925005.1 Drosera capensis | reverse complement strand
TGTCACTGCTACCAATTTCTGCCCACCTAACTATGCCTTGTCCAATGATAATGGTGGGTGGTGCAACCCTCCACTTCAACACTTCGACCTTGCTGAGCCGGCCTTCCTCCAAATTGCTCAGTACAGAGCCGGGATCGTCCCGGTTTCTTTCAGAAGGGTCTCGTGTGTTAGGAAAGGAGGGATAAGGTTCACAGTCAACGGGCACTCTTACTTCAACCTGGTTCTCATCACAAACGTAGGAGGTGCAGGGGATATCCATGCAGTATCGATCAAGGGTTCGAAGACGGGATGGCAGACCATGTCCCGGAACTGGGGGCAGAATTGGCAGAGCAACGCATACATGAATGGCCAGAGTCTCTCTTTCATGGTCACCACTAGTGACAGAAGGACTGTTACCAGTAATAATGTTGCTCCTGCTGATTGGCAATTCGGGAAAACTTACGAGGGCAGCCAATTCTAAGAAGATCAGGATAAATTCAAAGAGAGCACACACAGGTGGTGTTACTAAAATATTAGCTCCTTCCTGAGAAGAGATGGGAAGTTACTGGCGCTTTTAGCCATGACTATATCGGGAAGAATGCTACATCCATCCAATCCCCCAACGGAGCGTTCAACTACAACGAGCACATGCTCAGGAGAAGATGTGATCCATTGACCATTATTTAGGCCACATAGATCACACGGCAGTATAGATTCTAGTCATACACGATGTACACAAAGGATGTCTGGTCATTCACAACAAAAAATAGAAACTAATACTCATTCCACACTCATGGATCCTTGCGAAAAAGATTATAGACATGACTAAAGAACGTTGAATGAAATCAAAACTCGTTCTTTTTATGGGCAATCTCCTGTGTGATTTCATATGGTTAATTTCCATAGGCAATATTTCCATCCTAATATACTCTCAATAGCTATAGCTATCAGAAGACTAGAACTGAACAAATGAACCAGCTGTTAACCTTCCATTTTCTATTTTATAGTACGATCAAAATAAGATGCTGCATCCACATGACAGGAAGGATATCTTAGACCTTCTAAGATAAGTTTGAACTTCTGTTCTGGTAGAATGATTTCTTCTATTACTACTAGATCTCCTCGACGTACAGATGACTGACATGGGAATAAGGATGAAGAAATTCTTATCTGAAGCTTTTCAGTGAGAGAGATGATAGAACAAAGTGCAAGCCAGGAATAAGAAAAAGGACGATGCAATAGCTCTCATGTTTCAAGGTGTAGAGCCCTCTTATTCATATACATGCTGAGCAAGCATAAAGGGGTTTTGTTGGAACTATCCCACATGGCTCAAGGACTAATTAGAAACCAGTAACTTTAACATACCACGGATATTAGCTCATCCATTTTCTGAAAATTCATTCGTCTCACATGAAAAAAGTTTCCATGCATGTTGTTCGAAATAAGGGATACCAAATCAATAAAAGAAATGTCGGAATTACTGTTGCCGTCATCGTCATTTGTCACATTTCATTCAGCAAAACCTTGATTAGGACTAGAGCTATGGATTGCTACTTTCACCAGCATGTTTCCTAACAATGTACAACATTCCACCTAAGCATGGAACTTGGCCACTGTTCTACTGAATATCCCTTTGGGTACGAGTAGTTTTTAGTACACGGGACACAAAGGGTTAGTGATTCAAAGCGAAGCAACACAAATCAACTCGATCACAAATTCGCACACAGATAATACAAACAAACGATAGAAACCAGACTAACCAATACAACCAAAGAGCCTGCCACCATGAATGAGAATCAACCACAAAACCCTAACTAGATCATCCATGCATTCAAAATTTCACACCAAACCCTTTCAAAAAAATAAATCGCACCAAACCACAAGCAATTTATCCGTCGAAATCGGGGAGATACCTAAGTATGTTCTCTTTCGCTTGTATTTGGGTTCTTTCTGCTGAATACATATCCATCTTTGCAGACATTTCCACCATTTGTTTGGAACTTTGGAACGATTCACGGTCCAGAATGAGGAAGAAGACATTCCAAATAACTGGTCCCGGGCGTAGGTGAAACACCGTGAACGAGTGTAGGTGGAGGTCAGTGTAATTTGGGTGGAGGTCTAGAACGAGATCATGTCAGCCCCGTTCTGTTGATAAATACTGTGGTAGTTCCGCGGCTTCTCGATATTGTTTGTCAGAATAAATACAGATGAGATATGAATTATACATACTGTTATAATTATATTTTAATACTAAATTATAAAAACTAAATTTTATTTATGAGTTAAAATTAATATCCAAATAGAATTTATCTTAATTTGATTTTAAATTTGACATCAAATATAAATATAATTATAATTATCCCCTCACTATTTTGCTACTTTTTAAATTTTCTATGTTTAAGTTGTATAAATTCATCAATAAAATAATTGAATTTAAATTGATCTCATTTTCTTCTAAAATACACACACACATTGGAGCGATATTTATATATTGAATGTCAAAATTGTTTTTTGGTGACAAATCTAATCTAATCTAATCTATATATAACTACACAACTTATTTTCCATGTCGAACCATCAGCATGACAAACAAAATCATCTTATAAAAAACAAAAAAAAAATCTAAACCTTTTTTAAAAAGATAATATATCTAATTTAATATATCTTACTTATCCGATATCGTATATATCTAATAAAAATAAAAAAATATTTTACAAAAATAAAAAATACGAATATTTATCTTATATCTATTTAAAAAAATCACCCGACAACATATGTTATCTCACGATATGTCATCCATTTAAAATCTAATAGAAAAAAAAAAGATTACATAAGTTGAGTTTTATACTCGATTTAGTTAATTATCAAAATGTTCAAATGAATAAGAAAAACCATCATGTTTAATATAGAATAATTTAGGTAACTACTATCATTCATCTTGTGCAGCACAGAAGTTATGACAAGACATTATTGTTATTTTAAAAAAAATATTAGTTAAAAAAAATTAAACCAATTAAATATAGACTAATCTAACATATATTTTAACCAATTAAAATTAAAACAACATCAAACTCAAAATACACAAAAACATCATTTATTCAATTTAAAAAAGAAAGTTTGAAAAAAATTAAAAATACACAGAAATTATCTTTTTTACATAAAATAAAAATTAAAATAGAAATTTTTGAAAGCAAAATATTAACAAAAGTATATGGATAGATCTTACGTACAAAATTTTCATATAAAAAATTATTTAGGACATAAGTTATTAAACAATATTAATTTCTTATAACTTTTTTATGTATATATTTTACGGAAACGTGAAATCAAAGTAGGTGATAAAATAGCTAGTAGACATGGAAATAAAGGTCTTATTTCAAATATTTTATCTAGACATGCTATGCCTTATTTACAAGATGAAAGACTAGTTCGTATGGTATTTAACCCATTAGGAGTACCTTCACAAATGAATGTAGGTCAAATATTTGAATGTTCACTCGAGATAATGAGGAGTCTATCCCGTGCATTACACGGGACAATATTCTACTACATATCTAATTATAAAACTTTTTTTCTATGTCGAATCAATTTTATGTTAAACCAACATGATGAAAAACGATAAATCATATAATACTTTAATATAATATATATCTATTCATTATGATTCTATCTTTACTTAAAAAACTTCTATATAATAGTAAAAATTAATTAAAAAAATAAAAATATCACCACAATCTCGTATCGTCTCCAGATGTATAGGAAGAAAATAAAATTTAAAAAATATCAAAATGAATAAATCAAAATAAAAAAACTATTCAAACAAAAAATGCAAAATATTAAAAATGAAAAAATAAAAACAAAACAAAATATCTAAAGTTAAGGAAAAAAATTCTTCAATAAAACAATAGGAACTAATTGTAATTAGTGGTTATAAAAATTTTGAACTATGACCTATTCGTAATTTATGAAATTAAAAACAACTAATTGTAATTCTCTCTTTCAAAAATAAAAATTAGAAACAAATATTTCTATGTGAAATCAAAATAAAAAATCAAAAAAAAAGGTGAGACCAAATATATCTTTTAGGTGTTGGATTAGTTGGCTCATACCACGTGTACATGGACAATTTAACTATACGTATTAATTATATGTTATATATTATCTTACGCTTTGGCCCAAATATTGATGGTCCTACGGATATTAATATTAAGTGGATTCATATGTCATCTTTATAGAGTATATGGTCCAATTGTGTAGAGATTCATAGAGTTATTCCTAATTAATGATGGGCTGATTAGGGATAAGAACAACTATATATATAAGGGTTATGATCCCCGGTTGAACATACGTTACATCTTTCTGACCTCTTATCATTAGAGAGAGAAATCCTAGCGTGTGTATCAATTGAAAGATACCTTAACCCTAGGCGGTTTTCAACCCGGATCAAAAACCTTGCTCTTATGATTTTAGATACGTTTCCGCTTATGATCTAGTCTAAATAATTCGATATGAAGATTATAGTTTTGATAGGATTTATTCCAATTTTAGGCTGTGGTAGTTTAATGAATGCATGCAAATCAACGTCCGTGAATGAATGTAGATGAGTCATTCATGCTTCTATTTCATCTATTTTAAAAATAGAAATAAGAAATAAATATTTTTATTTCATCAATCAAACAAGTCTTTAATGTTATGATTGTTTAATAAATGTAAGTAAATACCGTGGATGAATGAAAATAATAGACAGTAACCATTCATGATGTGGTAGTTTATGCTGTCAAGGCAACTAAATAAACATCTTCAAAAAATAAAGGAGATTTAGGTACAAGACTAATAAATATTGTCTTTGTCTCTAGAAAAAGAAAAACGAAAAAACAACTATGTTAAATTGATGGGTGTTTGTTGAGACAAGCTCTGAGTGACTTGACTAAATGATCAAATATTATTTTATATAAATTTGTCATCTACTCTCTCCATTACAATATATTTATAATAATTTTTTTCTCTTTGTATTATTTAACGATGCAATAAAATTATATCATTGGTTTATGATATTACATAACTTAAATTATCACTCATGTTCACGATATTTTTTGCAAAAAATAGATGTTTAATAGTGTTGCGTTGCAAAGCAAAATTCGCATCAACAATTGAGCATAATCAAAACGTTGGAATTAAATTGAGACAGAAGGAATATTATGTATCAAACAGAATGGGATAAAAGATGATCGAATATTACTTGATATAGAATCAATATAATAAATATATATTTAAAATGTTTTTTTTCACCCTAAAATATATACAACATATCTATTTTGATATTATTTTAATAGAAAATGTCAAGTTTGTATAATATGTTTCACTAGTGTCATCATATCTTTTATAGTAAATCTCAATATTATAAAAAAATACTTATTTTATAATCAAAGTCAACCAAAATTTACCACGCGTAAAGTAACATTATTGATAAACTCATGATATTTCTTTTGAGATCAGAAAAATAACTTATGATCTTTTTGAAATATTGAATTATGTCATATGATGCTATCAATTTTAAATATATATTAACCTCTTTATAATAATAAAAAATCACATTATATGGACACAAATCAAAGTAAAATAAGCTCACTATTCACTCACCCTACACACCTTAAAACCATCTCTCGAATTTCGTTCTTTGGCAAGAACCCATTCATCGATGTTCAAGTTCTGGTAAGCTTTTTCTGCTCGCAATTTTGATTACCACTCGCTGTTTTCAGTTCAATTGGTCATGTGTTTTGGAGATCATTGAGGGAAGGAATCATTTGGGTAGTAGCTTTTTTAAATCGATTTGGGGCCTAGGGTTTGATTGTGAAATGTTTCTAATGGACATATATGAGAAAGTTTGGTGTTATGGGAAATTTGTTTGGTGAAATTTGTCTTGGTTGATTATCTCGTGGGTCTTTGATTGTATTTTGAAGAATGTTATTTTGAATGAGTAATTCAGTCTGAATTGGAACATTGATGAAGGACAGGTGGTAAAAGAGAGCTGAACTGGCTGAAGAAAATGCCGTAGGTTTTATTTAAATTTTGTATTACTTTCAATGTAAATGAGATACCAACTTTTTTGTTATTTACCGTATTTTATTAACTTATGTCATGAGCGCATTAGGATACAAGCTCTCTATTGTTCGGAACATACATAATAATGTGCACGTTCTGTCCTCGACAGGAAACCTAAGTCCTTGTTGCGACTGAGATTATATATGGGTATTATGCTCATCATCATAGATTTTTATGGGATGGAAATAGTACATGTCAAGACTTCCTGAATCAGATTTTTTTTTTCTTTACTTCAATTGCAACTAAAAATTAAGTTATTATGTATATTAATAAAGCAGTCATATCACCTGAAACATCGCCTCACTTTACAATAAACATGACTGCAGCTAAATTTATTAGCAATGACAGAACCAGGAAGCAGCACAACCGCATCCAAAGCCAGAAACACTTCAAATGCCAAGAGATGGTCTCTATCCAGTATGAACGCACTCGTCACTGGAGGCACCCGTGGAATTGGGTACTTGTCTGTCCTTCATTACCTCTATTCAGTTACACACCCCTTTGATGTAGACCTTCGTCATATAATTTTGAAGACATGCGGTGGTGGAGGAGCTGGCAGGACTAGGATCGTGTGTGCACACTTGTTCTAGGAGTGACGCGGAGCTGGAGAAGTGCTTGAAGGAATGGACTGCAAAGGGATTCAGTGTCAGTGGATCCGTATGCGACGTGTCATCTCGAGGACAGCGGCAGAAGCTGATGGAAGATGTGGATGCCAAGTTCTATGGGAAGCTCCATATTCTCGTATGTTGGCTTCACCTTCCCCCCTTCGTCCTGTTTATTGATTGGATTAGATTAGGTTGGGTTGGGTTTTCTTCTATTGCTAGTTCGATTTTGTCTGGATATTACTAGTCTCATTTGCCTGTTTCAAATTATTCCAAAATGTTTAATATTTCATGATATTCCTCTTGCATAAACATTCTTTTTTCTTCTGAAGCATCTTAGTGCAGTGGCCCAACCCATACCAAACGATGATGGAAGTTGCATCATCTGTACTCATAAGCTCTTGTCACATAGTGATCTGCACCATTGAGTTATCTCTAGTAGAAGCTCAATTTAGTGGAAAAAGACTTAGAAATATTACTTATATCACGACAATGATGTCTTTTCTCTTTCCGTTATTAAGGGATTTTGGATTTTCGATGTAACTTGTGTCTATTGGTAGTTCACTACATTATGCCTAACCTTAGAATGCTACCTCGGTACCTCCGTAAGTGGATAATCTTGCAGCTCATGTCTTCATTCGTGTTGCACTCTTGTCAAGTGATGAAGCAGTATTATAAAGCAAACGGAATTTTGTGCTTCCATCAACTAGACCAATAAAATTTGAATAAGTCATATCAGCTTTTAACTCTTCACAAGGGATAGCACCTAATACCTTCTAAAGAACTATTAATCCATTTATTTAGAAGAGACACGTGGCAGACCCCTTAAGGTCTAGCACATTCTTGCCTAAAAAGTACTTGAAACCTAGCGTACCTACTTCAATTGGGCATGCTTACAGAACTTCATCTATGAGCTTTCTAGTTCTAGTCATGTGCGTCACTCAGGTCCAGGTCTGTGTTGGGCAACTTGGTCAAACATGAAGCTGCTTTTGACTAAAGTGTGACTGTGTTACTGGCTTGTAGTCAATAATCTAAAACAGTCAAGGACAGTTCACATCATAAGATATCTTAGATATATTGTATTTCCTATGGTTTTGGTTCTGCAGGTAAATAATGCTGGAACTAACTTTAGGAAACCAACAGTTCAATACAGCGCTGAAGAGATCTCAACAATTATGTGCACAAATTTTGAATCAGCGTATCATATTAGCCAGATAGCTCATCCTCTTCTGAAAAATTCAGGAGCAGGAAGCATTGTTTTTGTATCTTCTGTAGCAGGTGTGGTGAGTTTGGGTACTGGGTCACCTTATGCTGCTAGCAAAGGTAATGTGCTTTACTTTTGAAGTCATAAGCTTCTTTCTACTTCAAGGTAGAAGCACCCTCTTTTGATCTGATTTTCCCCCCCAGCTGCGCTGAATCAAATAACAAAGAATCTGGCATGTGAATGGGCAAAGGACAATATCAGGGCCAATACAGTTGCACCTTGGTACATCCGTACATCACTTGTTGAGCATGTAAGACCTTTATTTATGCTATGTTTTTCAGTTGTTTCATTCCATTTGGATAGAGCATTCCATCTGAAATTCCATTCTAACTAGATTTGGTGTTTTTTGTTTCTTTTTTTATTCCTGTGCTTCAATCTGCAATAGCCAATAGTTCATTCAGCTAGCAAAGGCAATGGAATCTCGTTGTCAAAAGTTAATCATGCACTTCGTTCCCCATCTCCGAAATGAACATCATTGCATTTCTTCAGGTTTTCTTTTTCAATGCTCATCATGGCATCTGTCGTTCGACTGATCTCAGTACCTAAAAAGAAAAATCTACTTTGGTTTGCCACATTGAGATGTACCATTGGGATTGGGGAGAGAAAGAGAGCATATTTTTGAAAACTACGCAACATCATGCTCTCGCTTCCTGTGCAGCTCATGCTCTGGCTTCCTGTGCAGGTCAAAGATAGGGACCTGGATCCCGGTGCTGTACACCCCAAAAAACCTATCTCCCCCTTCTTAAAAAAAAGAAAAGAAAAAGAAAGAGGAATAAAAAAAACCAAAAGTCATTTAAATAATTAAACACAAAAAAAATCCCTAAAATTATCCTTACCAAATAAATCTTCCCTAAACAAAAGAAACCAAAAAAAGGAAAAGAAAACCCTAAACATTAAACAAAAAGAAAAGAAAACCCTAAAAGGTAAATTAAACCCTAAGAACTAAGCCTAAAAAGATTAAACCCTAAAAAATAAATTGTAAAAACCTAAAAAAATAAAACCTTAAACCCAAAAAAAAACAAAAAAAGCAACAAGAACCTAAAACTCTAAAAAAATGAATCTTAGATCCAAGGGCGAAGATGTGTGCACTGCACCGGTACTGCACAAACCAGTACAGTTAAGGATGAAGAGGACAGCTCGTGGAGGAGAGAAATAGGTGGAGTGTTTTCGTGAGCTTTATAATTATCAAAATCATCAGGGACATCAAATGGAGAACTCTTTGGAAAGGCATTGGCATATAGTATTACTAACAAAATGTACTTCATTCCATCGATGCTAAACATTGCAGCAAGAATCACTTATGAAATTTCTGGCTACTGTACTTATACACGGGCCAAAACCTCCTAAATATCAAGCATTTACACCAATAAGAAGTGAAATAGCATGTATAGAATCATATCAATTAGACTTTAAAGGTCAGTAACAAGAAAGTTTTTCTTTCATTCTGTCACAAAATTTTAACAACGACCAAGCTGTTAGGGCCAAGAAATTATGTCTATAATAAATTATCCGATGGTAGCCAAGACGTTTAGCTGCTAACAACACAGGTTTCTAATTTGGGTTTTAAGTTCCCAAAATATGATTCCTTTTCTTTGTCACAGTTGTATTATTATACACTTAAAGGTCTAATATTTGCTAGGTGGCAGTGGAGCGATTCTGTGGCTCCGTTGCATACTGGCAAAAGCATCGTTATGATATTATATGGTGATCCACAAACTTTTGGTTGTAGTTTTTTATGTAGGCATCTTGACTCTTGACACTGTAATTTTTTGGAATTTCCTATTGTGATTTGGAGAAGAAAAAACCATGAAAAGGTCTGCATTCGATCCATTTTTGATCGCTTGCCTCAGCAATCTGTATACAGCCATGCACAGATGCAAATGATTCCATGAAGTTTACCATTTCACTTTTCAGAATTTCTATTGTCGTAATTTTTGCTAAATGTCATGAAATGATCTTGATAAATAATATCATCTCATTTCAGTTGCTTGGGGAAGAAGAGTTCTTGCAAAAAGTCATATCTCGGACTCCTCTTGGCCGCCCTGGAGAGGCAGATGAAGTGTCATCTCTGGTGGCGTACCTCTGCCTCCCTGCTGCTTCGTACATCACAGGGCAGGTTATTTGCGTGGATGGTGGGATGACTGTTAATGGCTTCTACCCTGGAATCTTCTAGCCACCGAACTATCAGCTTTGTTGTTTGCAAATTGCATATCACGGCTGTGCAATGCTGATTGTTGTTCTGCTCTTTCTGTGTGTGAAATGTGAATGTAATCAAGGTGTACGAGGGAGCCTGTTAGGCGTTTTATATATTGCTTTAGAACACAAACATACACGTAATAAAGTGATGTGTAAAAGTTCCGTCCCACGAAGAACTTAGTCCCTAACGATCAACATGTGAAGTTCTTTTGGGTTAAACTATCGAGGTCGAGTGAGGTTTTAATCTAACATAGCAAATAACGTCAATAATTATATTAAGAGCAAGTTCAATCTTGATGTTAAAATAGGTATAGCTATTGTTATAATTTGATATTAAGAAATATTTTTAATATCAATTATACAATTGTCGTTTTAATATTGGGATTTATTTTACATCTAAATGCTTCCCTTTTCAATTAAATTTTCCCAAATCTTCTCTTTATGAATTTATTGAACATAATTTGAACATCGATGCAACTAAATATAATATATCTCATTATGTTTTCTAGGGGTCATAAGCTTCAAAACCTGACGCAAGGAATAAAAAAACTGATTTTCACTTAAACTTTTATCTTCATGTTTAATTATATATCTTTTTAACTATTTTTTACTGAATTATTAAAAAAAAATTATAGTGTTATAACCTTTGTGAAAATTTTTAGTGCTAAATAATTATTAAAAAAACTGTTCAATTTGGATGACATGGCAAAAATAAGTGTAGATATCTTTGATGTCAAATATAGAATTAATTATAACTCACTTCTATTTTGGTATCAGTTTTAACTCATGGTTGTAGTGTTGATTTTGTTATTTGATTTCAAATTATAGATATAGCACTAGATATAGTTCATAGTTAAACTTATTCTAACACACTAAAACGTTATTTGATATTGTTGTTCAAAACTGGACAAATAAAAATCAGAAACAGAAATAGAAAACTAATAGTAAAAATCAAAATCACTTTACAAAATAAAATGATTTTATGTAAAAGCAATCTAGAATAATGTACTCGATGCAACAGAAAACAGTAACTGAAATTTATTTATTTTTGGTTTTCTATTTCTATTTCATCTGTTTAAGAAATATAAAACATAAAAAAAATTGATCACAAACAGTTCTGTTTCATCAACATGTGAAATGAAAATAGAAAATAAGAATAAAAAATAATACCAAACAGGCCCTAAGCTAAAAACGGTGAGTGATATGGGTGTGAAACTAGGGTCGTGATCTCATTATCCAAGTCCATGTTCATTCTATTTACTCTAATTTAGTTGTTCTTTAAGCAAATAGTTTGTTAGTCGAGAATTCCTAAGTTATATTTTACTCCCTCTTGAGATTTAGAGTGAAATCTCACTAGGCCTCACCTCAACGTAATTCTACGTGAGGGTAACACACCTAGTAAGTCATTCGCTCAGTAGTTCCCCTTTGATTACTACGAGAGTCATGCGAGTAGTTTTTCAGCCTATCGTTCAACTCAAGGTGAAGGATGCGTAGGTCTAGTTTATGTCTATCCTCTCGAAATCAAAAGCAAACCATAAATTCAACGCTTAGTGATCAATCAAACGAGACATTGCGATCAACAACAAACACATAATCTTAAACAATGAACGAACAACTAAATTATAGCATGGAAATGATCACGATACTATTTGAACTACATCACGGTCTTAATCAAAGGTTTAGCTCATTGTTCAGGTGTCAAGACAATACGTCAAACATCTTGTGTACATACAAATTATCATTAAATATATGCTACAAGCACAAAGAGGATAGGGTAAACAAAGATGATCCTCTCTAAACTCTCATCGTCGATGGACATGGATCTCTCCTCGGATCTTGATTCCCTTTTTTTTTTTTTTTATGATTTGCTTCAATTTTGATGTGAAATGATAATAGGAAGAATCCAAACCAAACAACAAACACCCGAACACTTAGCCACACAAGAGATCATTCCCAAAATGAGGAAGGAGTGCTTTTATGTGTCAACAAGTGGGAGCCATGTCATAGGGCCTATGGCGCTTGTGGGGGCTTGTCATGCCTCATTGGGCTATCTAATCGTGGCCCGTTTCGGACCGGATCTACTCGTTATCTCGTTCAAATTCGTTTATGCCCGTTTGACTTGATTTGATCTTCGTTTTTGACGTTTTTGATATCGATTTGCTCCCCTTGTAAAAACCGACATGAAAATGTAGGAATCAATTCTAATCTTGAGGAGTCTAGACAAACATCCATTTTTACACTCTAATCTTTGTATTATGAAAGAATTTTGGGGAATCCTTTGATAGTCATGTGATGTGGTATCGTATTTGACGTCGTAGTCGTACACATATGAAGCTAGTGGCTTGACTTTTGCTCTTTTTTTTACTGACTAACTAGGGAAAGAAGAAGAATCGGAGCGATCCCATTGGCGGTGTAGTGGCTTGCAGTCCTGTGTTTGAGGCGAGGACAGGAGACATTTTGAGGTATCGAGCTACATCATCTCAAGACTATCAGTTGATATCTAACTGTTTAATACTAGTTCAATTTAAGGTGCCGAGCTACATAATCTTTACTCAAAATTCTAAGCATATTTTCAAGCCAAAATAAAACGAGGCTAAGGCAATTATTATCAATAAGAGATTTATTGTTTCAATTAGTAATTATATGATTGACATCAACTAGGGACAAACAATATTTTCTATGAGTAAGCTATGTAATATTGGCCATGGGAAGCCAAACAATAATAATTATCTTCCAACAATCATCATCGCTTCCTCCGGTCTTCCCAATCTTTTTTTCTACTTCCGTCAATTCTAAAATTTCACTTAACCATGTAGTCCTCTCATCGTGAACTCATATCTCCTCCATGCCTACATGAACATCTCTTCCTCTGGTCTTCCCAATCGATGGGAAGTACATATATTTGCACATCGATGGGACCTTCCATTAAGTTAGACGTAAAGGATATGCTTGCTCTCAGAGTTGCGGCTTCGAAGGCTTAACCGAGGATGGAACATATAGGCTAATATTGGTCTTGGCATCTTTGGTGTCTTTGGCCTAAGTTTGGTATTCTTGGTCTGTGCTCGTGGAAGTGGAGGAAGACCATGCTGTTGAACCGGCTATAGGAGGTGTGATCAATATGTGTTTCATGTACTCTTTTTGCAGATGAAAGGATATCTTTAATGTATGATATAAAGGGTCATACAAATCTGTTTCGGACTAACAGAATATTATGCTTCATCATCAGCTGTTATATGTGCTTTGCTAGTGAAGTCTGCGCTATATAGTCAGGACGCGCTTAAACCATAGTTAACATACTAAACTATGAAAACAGATCAGTTTAGTTGTGGGTGTGGAAGTATGCGAGGATGGTGCCGGTATTACAAATAGGTGTGGCGGGGTTGATTGTATTAATTTCAGAAGTATATCCGACTTGTTTTATCAATACAAATAATTAGTTTTGTATTTTTTTTTTAAATTTTCAAACAGATCAACAGAATAAGTTACATATATTTCTGAAATTAGTCAATATTATCTAACAAGTTTATTTATAATTAGTCACATATTTCCCATTACAAATCTATGTTTTAAATAATACTGCAATACATCTTTAAACTGAATGATGGTCGGCCTAGCTCCCTACCACACTTGCAGTTCTGAAATATGCTGAATCTTTGGCCAATCACCTTCGGGTTTGCATCGTTTTGCTAATCCTGGTCAATCAACAAGGCGTACCATTTTTTAATAGGGCAATAGCTGAATCTCTTCGGGCAAACATTTCAGCTTAGGACACTAGAATAATCCAAGTATCTTGAGCGAACGGAGGCAATGCTTATGACTCAGCTTAAAAACACAAGATATATATCATTTGTGGTTCATTAAAAATTTGCAAAATAATGTCATTTAATCATACAACAAGGTAGGTCAAAATTTAACGTGATATATGTTTATAATCAATCTGTTTATTTTCTATGAGATCAGAATATAATTATTATAACATAGACACTTGTAAAATTGTACTACTCGATGGTATTAAAATAGCGAAAATCAAAAAAATCAAAAATATGGAGAAACAAGATACTAGTACTAGTAATTGGCTAGTAGATTGCGAAGGGAAAACCGAAAAAAAACCGATCAATCCTAATTTCACTTGTAATTATTTATCATGACATATGCGTATAATGAATCCGTTTATATTTTATAAAATCAAAGTGTAATTATTTTAATATACAAAGGAGTAAAATTATACTACCTGACATTACTAATGGAAATCAAAAAAAAGCAAAGATAGTAGCACACAAACTAACTGGTGGTCCGCCGTACCCCTACCACACAAACAAGATGCCAAAAATCTGGCCACACCCAAACTATCCCTATCCTATTTCCACTTTTGGAATGTGCTGAATCTTTGGCCAATCTTCACCATCGGGTTTGCATCGTTCTTCCACTAATTGACACCCAGTCATGGATAACTCTTTCAAACGGGGAAGCAGCTGAATCTCTTCGGGCAAACATTTCAACTTCCGGCACATGAATAACTCAAGTCCCTCTAGCGAATGGAGGCAATGTATCCATTCCGGCAGCTCTATCAAGTCAGGATTACACCATATAAGTAGTACTCGGAGTGTGGTGAGATGCTGTAATCCAACTGGAAGAGTTGACATGCCATAAACTTCAATCAAGTATAATGCACGAAGACGATTGAGGGCATCCCATCTGACAGTCTCCAGCTGGTCGCTGTATGCCTCCTCTCTAGACTCGATTCCTAAGTCCTCGAGGGCGGTGAGATGGTTGATGGCAACCAGTGAAGAGCCAGTTGATCCCGCTATGAACCCGTGTAGTCTACGAAGCTTGGTCAAGTTTTCGACGCCTGAAGGCATGTGATCTAAAGAGTCACAATCACTCAAATCAAGGAATGTGAGGTTGGTCAGCGTAGAAATGTCTGCAGCTACGTGGGTTAACATTCCACTTCCCCTTAAATCAAGGTGTCTGAGGTTGGTTAACATCGAGATGTCTGCGGCAATATTGACTAAGCTGAGGTTGTCGCTCAAGTCAAGATGCCTCAGGCTCGTCAACTTTTCTACTCCGGCAGGCACTTCTGTGAGATTAGTGAAGAACCTTAAACTGAGAGTCTGCAGATTGAGGAGTTCTTGAACGGAGTCCGGGAATGATTTGATAGGCAGATTGTTCAAGCTGAGATATCTCAAGTGAAGTAACTTGCATACAGAGCTCGGCACTGTTTGGATTTCTATATTCCGTATTTCCAACACCCTGAGACGTTTTAGACTTGAAAACAATCCATCGAAAAATGAGTCACTTACTTCGCTGCGATATCTCCAATCCCTTCTTCTGAAAAGCAAGGGTCTCAAAAGCAAGGTTCTCAACGATCTTAACGAAGACAAGCTGGACATGGACTCATTCGAGGCCGAGCTCGGGCCGAAACATAAATGGCGAACGCCTTGATCAGGGTTCCTGCTGCCCGACTCAATGCACACAGTCTCCTCTCTAGCTACTCGTTGTGCTAAGTCGTGAATCAAATCATGCATCTTGCAAGACAAGATGTTGCCCAATCCATCTCTATCGACATCCTGGAAGAAGCATCTCTGCAGCAGTTGCATGAAATAATCGTGCCCTGCGTCTTCAAGACTCTGACCCGACAATGATGGAAAAACGAATCCCTGTGCTATCCATAGACGGACAAGTGCTTCCTTGTCAAAAATATAGTCCTTAGGAAACACTGAACAATAAGCAAAACATTGCTTCCATGGAGACCAGAGATGACTGTAGCTCAACTTCAGGACCTTCATGGTGGTGTCTACTTGGCCACCTATTCCACCCAACTCCTTGTCTTTTACAGCTAACCATGCCTCCTCTTCTCGACCGTATAAATAACTCGCCAAAGCTCGTCTGGCAAGAGGAGCATTCCGGCATTTCTCAACTATCTCTTTTCCAATCTTAACAAGGGACGGACTCTGCTGTTCTTGCCCGTGCTTGAATGCCAACTTCTCAAACAATGACCAGGACTTCTCCGCGGAGAGGCCTTTTAAGTCATAATGAGGAATTTCATCTGTCATGATGTCTGCAACAATGTGTGAGCGAGTACTCACCAAAATCCTATTTCCCTTGTCGCAGCCCACCAAGAGGCGTCTTAGCTTGAGCCATTCCTCGTGGCTTTCATTCCACACGTCATCCAAGACAAGCAAGTATTTCTTGTTGCAAACTACTTCTCGTAACTTAGATTGCAGTTGGTCGAGGTCTTGATTATCAGGACTCGTGTTTATTGCCGATTTCAAGATCTTTTGGATGATCACTTTTATATCAAATTCTTCCGATACACATACCCATAGCCTCACATGAAATTCATTCCTTACCACCTCATCATTGTACACGTCTTGGGCTAACATCGTCTTCCCTGATCCTCCCATGCCTACAAGACAAACAACCGAGACTTTTTCCTCGACCTCAGCGGGATCAAGTAACATCCTCATAATAGCCTCCTTGTCGTGTTCACGACCAATAACTTCATCTTCGTGTATATAAGAGTGCTCATCGTCTCTTCTCCTCCTCATAACAGGGGGCTCATTGTTGCGGACCCTGAAGGCGTAATGACCGCCATCATTCTCTATATCGTCCAGCTCACTCCTAATCTTTTTTATTTGTCGGGACACTGTGATGGCCAAATAAATCTGATTGTACTTGGAGAAGAAAAGCTGTACCTCTTTGGAGCATTTGTTATCTCTCGTAATTGTTTTCCTCGAAGCCAAGGTAGCATACTCATCAAAAAGGTCGTCCGCAATGTACAAAACAGCTTTGAGTCTCTTTAGCCAGTTTTGAACCGCAAACTCCTCTGCTTGCCTATCTTCCGCATCGAGAATAACATCGTTGATGGCGTTGGTTGCGGCTTTGAGCCTCTGAAGATCGGACCTGAAGCCCCAAATCGGGGCTACGGCTTTCAGTGCTTTGGAAGCCAAAGTCTGTACGAGATTTTGAGCAAGATTGAACAATATGGCTTCTGCCATTGTGCTTTAGTGCTTGGTAATTTGTAGGATTTACTATATGTGTATGCCGCTCAGAGGAGATGTGATCGTGCCTTGGCATGGCGAAGCTTGAATCTTATATAGGATTACTGCTTCAGCTTTATTCCTTACTGGACATCGACTTCATTCCATTCTTCTCGCTGCTTCAAGCTTTATTCCTCAATTATACTTTCCTCTGATCTTGTCTATGGGTTTTTCTTTATTCTTAACTCGACATGACTTCATCCTAATCTTTCACTGCTTCAAGCTTTATTCCACAATTATACTTTTCCTTTAATCTTGATAAGTTTAATATATTGTAATAATAAAGTGTATTACAATCGTAGTAATCATGTGTATATCAAATCTATACAGACATACTCTATTTATAGAATAACTACAACGGTCATATTACAACGGCTATATTTTAACTTATATATATATTCTAACATCCCCTCAAACTCAAGGTAGTTCTGAAGAGATCAAATTGAGTTTGGATACAAAGGCATGAAACCATCCTGATGGATGCGTCTTCGTGAAGAGATCGACAGTCTGATCAACTGATGTCACTGAAGATAGTGATAGAGTCCGCTGAGAAAAGTGATGTCGGACAAAATGACAATCAATCTCAATATGCTTCGTACGTTCATGAAAAACATCATTATTCGTGATCTGAATAGCACTCTGACTGTCACAATGGATAGGTGTGCTGGTGGAGAATGAAACACCCATATCGGTAAGAAGCCAGCGTAACCATACTAGCTCAGCAGTGGTGTCAACTAAGACACAATACTCAGACTCTGAACTAGAACGTGAAACAACAGACTGTTTCTTACAATGCCAAGAAATAAGAGAGCTACCAAGAAAGAAGCAGTAGCCAGTAGTAGATCTTCGATCAGTAGGATCACCTACCCAATCAGCATCAGAGAAAGCATGCAGTTCTAATGTCGAAAACAATGAGAAATGCAAGCCATGAAAGATAGTAGCTTTGACATAGCGCAAGATTCGAAGAACCGCAGCAAAATGTGTAGATCGTGGTGATGTCATAAATTGACTCACCAAGTGAACAACATATGATATGTCTGGTCGAGTAACAGTCAAATATATCAGACTTCCAACTAATTGACGATAACGAGTGGAATCCTTCAGTAATTGTCCATCAGTGGGACGTAATTTGACATTGGTCTCTAAGGGAGTGTCAGCAGTCTTAACATCGGTTATCCCAGCACAAGAGATGAGATCTGATGCATATTTGGTTTGAGACAAATAATAACCAGTGGAGGATTTAGAGACCTCTAGACCAAGAAAATAAGAGATCATTCCGAGATCTTTCATCTCGAATTGTGCACTGAGAAACTCCTTTACCTTTTGAATACCATACATATTATCACCTGTAATAATCATATCGTCGACATATAACAAAAGAAGAATAATACCTGCAGAGGACTTCTTGTTGAATAAGGCTGAGTCATAGGAGCTAGTGGTAAATCCAAGTTGTCCGAGTGTATTGTGGAACTTGGCATACCATGCTCTGGGAGCTTGCTTGAAACCATACAATGCTTTTCGAAGTCGGCAAACCTTGTTTGGTGGATGATCATAACGAGGAGGAGGTTTCATGTATACTTCCTAGGAAAGATCACCATTTAGAAAAACATTCTTGACATCCATCTGAAAAAGATCCCATTTTTGTACAGCGACAACTGCAAGTAAGGATCTTACTGATGTGATGCGAGCGACAGGAGCAAAGGTTTCCTCATAATCAATGCCATACTCCTGTGTAAAACCACGTGCGACTAGCCGAGCTTTGTAAACCGATCCATCAGACTTGGTTTTGATCTTATAAACCCATTCGCAACCAACCAAAGATTTACCTACAGGCATAGGAACCAGATCTCATGTTCGCGTCTTATTCAGAGCATGTAGTTCTTCATTCGTTGCTTGCTGCCAAAGAGGATCAGAAGAGACCTCTCGAAAAGATTGAGGCTCATGAAGGACAGCAAGAGCAGGATAACAATAATAGTTATTAAGATGAGAAGGAGAAAGACTTACCCGAGTGCTACAACGAGTAGGAGGGTCAACATGCTGAGGTGGAGGCGGCTCCACATGCTGAGGTGGAGGCTGCTCCACATGCTGAGTAGCAAATTCAAGAGGGGTCAAAGGCAAGTCATCTCTTGAGTTGGAAGGACCTGAAATAGAGGGCACTTCATCTGGAAACATACTGACACGAGTAAAATATCCAGAGGACTCAGGAGATGAGACATGGAAAGAGGACAAACTCGAAAAAGATTTGTGTTCCCAAAATATGACATGACGAGAAACTCTTAGCCTTTTGGAGATAGGATCATAGCAACGATATCCTTTATGCTCAATACCATAACCAAGAAAACAACAAAGACGAGATTGAGGTTTGAGCTTTGTTCGCTCATGAGGTTGAAGTAGAACGAAACAAGCACAACCAAATACTTTCAAATTATTATAGTTGGGAAGTTCGCCAGTGAGACGCACATAAGGTGATTGATTATGAATAGTGGAGGAGGGGACCCAATTGATGGTGTAAACAGCAGTAAGAGCAGCCTTACCCCAAAAAGGTTCAGGAACATTATGTGGGAGAAGGAGAGATCTAGTAGTGTCTAAAATATGTCTATGTTTTCTCTTAGCGTGCCCATTTTGTTGAGAGGTACCAGGACAAGATCTTTGAGGAATGGTACCATCCTCATGAAGAATGGCAAGAAACGCTGAATCAGTATATTCTGCAGCATTATCAGAACGAAATATTTTTATAGTGATAGAGTATTGAGTTCTGATTTTATTTCGAAATTCATGATAAGTTTACAAAAAATCTGAATTTCGTTTTAGTAAATAAATCCAAGTAAATCGAGAGAAGTCATTAACAAAAATGACAAAATATCTAGATCCCCCAATAGTAGCAATAGGAGCGGGTCCCCACATATCAGAATGAACAATATCAAAAGGTTTAGAAGAAATTGACTTACTTAAATTAAAAGGCAAAACATGTTGTTTTCCCAACTGACAAGAAATACAGTCAAAAGACTGATCATGAAGAGGCCCAAGATTGCCACTGGATGCGAGACTACGGATACGAGACAAAGAAGCATGACCTAATCTAGAATGCCATAACTATAAAGATGGGGAGTTTCTTGGGGATGCTACAACATTAATAGAGATAGGAAGATGTAAGGAAGTTAACTCAAACAGACGACCAACTTTACGTCCTGTCCCAATTTGCTCATGAGTATGAGAATTTTCTATGACACAACCATGTTTAGAAAAATGTAGATTAAGACCAAGATCACAAAGTTGTCCAACAGATAATAAATTAAAAGATAAATAAGGAGCATAATAAGTATCGGGAACAGTGAGTTCGAGTGTGAAAATGGATCCAACATGACTAATTTTTAAAGTGAATCCATTAGCAATACGAATATTAGAAGGTTGAGAGACAGGTTTGATATTGGTAAATATTGAGGAATCTGATGACATATGATTAAAACAACTAGAGTCTATAAGCCAAGAGCTCTTACCTGGAGTGACAGACAAAATAGAGGGAGATGAAGATTCACGACGAGAAAGAATCTGATTAATCACAGATTCCAAATCAGACGTGGGTTGTCCTTGTTGTGAAGGGACTCATTGCCTCCCACTGTTGGGCGACCTAGTTTTAGTACCAAATCTGAATGAATTAGACTTCTGTGGTTGCGTTTTATGCAAAAATTTGCATTTGTTCCCATATCGACAATTTCCACGTAGAAAATCCCGATAAAGCTCCTTTCTTATTTGTTGTTGAATTTTATGCAAAAATTTGCATTTGTCATTATATCGACAATTTCCACGAAGAAAGTCTCTGCAAATCTCATCCTGCATCATATTTTAATTTACAATAAAAAAAATATTTCTTTTGTTACCTATTTCAAATAGCCCTTCCTTTGTGACTATCTCCACAAGACAAAGAATATGCTTCTCGGTCAATGGAAAAATTTTCTCCTCCAAGCCAAATCCAAGCAAGGAAAGGACACCCATGACTAGAGCAACCAAAATCAAGCCGAAGAAAATTTGCATGCGATGACAGATTCAACAAGATCTGAGACGCTTCCCTTGAGTATCGAATCTGCGTCTTCAAGGTTAGTGTAATTGATGGGTGTAATCGACAAGGAGTGACGAACCAGTTCTGTGCAGGCCAGCCTTGGCAACACACGACCTCGATGGGTGTAATCGACCGGAGCGACGAATCAGTTCTGTGCAGGCCAGCCTTGGCAACGCACCTCGTCCCTCGCGAGACAAGAATAGATCTTGAATTAGATTCCAAGAATCAGATTTGTGAGGATAAAAGCCCAGATCTGGAAGGGACAAACAGCGAATTGCTCTTGCTGTAAAATCCCAGATCTGCGAAGGTGGCCGCAGGGTGGTCGCCGGCGGCTTACTGGCGGCGGTTTACGATATGATGGTGGCAGAAGCGATGTTGCCAATAAACGGCTCTGATACCATGATAAGTTTAATATATTGTAATAATAAAGTGTATTACAATTGTAGTAATCATGTGTATATCAAATCTATACGGACATACTCTATTTATAGAATAACTACAACGAACGGTCATATTACAACGGCTATATTCTAACTTATATATATATTCTAACAAATCTTGTCCTTCGCTGTATGCTTTCTTTCTAACTTGCTTCATGCACCTTAGTCATTTGTATAACTTGTAATGTGCGAGAATTTGGATTGGGATAAGCAGCCATCGAGGGTGGAAGTTCCCTCGATTAAGATAACTCGAATGAAAACATGTCATAACACATAACTAAAAAATTGATCAATTCCATGGCCTAATTTTCCAGCAAAACATACCATAACTAAAAAAGAACAAAGTTGAATGAATGATGAAACTATCGAGAGTTTTCAAATATCGCAATGTGCCCACAGGCGATACGATTTAGTCATAAAATTGCTTCTGGCACATCGAGGGTGTTACCGAGGTAAATTTGCTAGGATAAGTCATATTTATGATGATCTACGTTACAGATATTGTGGTACGGAGGTAATATATGGATTTGAGATGAATGTGGACACGTGGTAGGTTTGATATAGGTTCTTTAGACATCTCACACTCCCCAGACCCCGCCCTCGAAAGATAACTGGGTTATTTGTTGTTGTCATTGTTGTGATATGGTCATTCGTAGTTCATCGGAGTCTCGTAGATGTTACTTGGACAGTCGATGCGTCGGGATTGGTAAAAGTTCATCAAGATGGCGTCGCATATGAATAAATTAGGCATTCACCAATTCGATGATACTGGTATGCGATCGAGACGAAAAACGATTTTTAAGTATTAGCAAAACGATGCAAATCCGTAGGTGAAGATTGGCCAAAGATTCAGCACATTCCAGAACTGCAAGTGTGGTGGGGAGCTAGGCCGACCACCATTCAACTTAAAGATGTATTGTAGTATTATTTAAAACATAGATTTGTAATGGGAAATATGTGACTAATTATAAATCAACCTGTTAGATGATATTGCCTACTTTCAGAAATACATGTAACTTGTTTTGTTGATCTATTCGAAATTAAAACAAAAAAATACAAAACTAATTGTTTATATTGATAAAACAAGTCAGATATACTTTTGAAATTAGTATAATCAACCCCGCCACACCTATTTGTAATACCGGCACCATCCTCACATACTTCCACTACAACAACTAAACTGTTCTGTTTTCATAGTTTAGTATGTTCGAGAAATCTGATCAGCTAAAATCATGTCACAACCAAGTATCCTGTAACTATAGTTTAAGCACGTCCTGACTATATAGCAAAGACTTCACTAGCAAAGCACATACAACAGCTGATGATGAATCTTAATATGTGAACATATTGATCACAACTCCTATAGCCGGTTCAACAGCATTGTCTTCCTCCACTTCCATGAGCACAGACCAAGAATACCAAACAGAGGTCGAAGACACCGAAGACCATGATTAGCCTACATGTTGCATCCTCGTTTAAGCCTTGGAAGCCGCAACTAGAGCAAGCATATCTTTTACGTCTAACTAAATGGAAGGTCCCATCGATGTGCAAATATATGCACTTCTCCAGTATACTATCTTGGCACCCGATGGTGTGTTATCTGTTGGAATAAATCCCATTAAAACTGTAACCTTCATATCGAATTATTTAGAACAAATTATAAGCGAAAGCGTATCTCAATCCATATGAGGAATCCTTTAATCTGGGATGGAGATCGCCTAGGGTTAGGATATCTTCCAGTTGATACACATGCTAGGATTTCTCTCTCTCTCTCTGGCGATGGGATGATAGAATGATGTAACGTATGTTCAACCGGGGACCATAATCTTCACATATATAGTGGTTCTTAACCCTAATCAGCCCATCATCAATTAGGATGAAGCCCGTAGGTATCTACACAATTTGGCACTATACTTTATGAGACGACATATTTGCCCACTTAATATTAATATCCGTAGGATCACTAATATTTGGGTCAAACCACAAGATAGCACATAACATACAATTAATCCATAAATTTTCCATGTATATATAATATAAGTCCATTAATCCAACAATCTCCCACTTGGACGACATATTCATGTACATGCACAAACCTTAATATTGTATGTCACAATATAACCTTAAGAGCTCAATAATGCTATCAACTTGTAATCGTCATCGACCAATCCGGTCCATCAATCATATCAACATAGGATCAAAAAGATGTATGTTACATTGACATAACTAGATCCAACAATGATCACGTATATCAATATAATCAATGACATGGATCAAGTATAGGTGTGTAGCATGGAAATAACATAAAGTGTGATCCGAAATAGAATGTCTATTTCCAACTGGTCCACCTGAAACTTTATCGAGATCAATCTCAAAACTGTAAGAGTACATTAAACTTTAAAACTGTAAATCTGCAGATACAACTTAATCAACCAAACATATGTTTGACACCATAGAAACAGTACATAACAAACTCCCACTAAAATCCATAATGCTTAACTGATTTAACACCCATATGAGCAAAATACTCATGAAACACTTTGGGTGGAAATCCCTTAGTGAGCGGATCCGCAAACATGGAGTTAGTACTAATGTGTTCTATGGACAAATGTCCTTTCTGTACTCTTTTTTTCACAACTCAAAATTTGACCTCTATATGCTTTTGTCTTGGCCAAACTGTTGTTGTTTTTAGCATAAAGGACTACTGACCTATTGTCACACAATAACCTGAGTGACCTTTTAAAGCCACTATATACAATCCAGTAACAAAAATTTGCAGCCATAATTCTTGATTGGATGTCTATGTAGCCTGATGTAGATTTCAAACTATCCTGACACCTAGCAAAATCGAAGTCGGTATACCGAATGATCTCAAGCTGATCCGACCTCCGATATATGAGCATGTAACCTTTTGTTCTTTATAAGTGTCGCATGACCCTTTATAAGTCGGTTTACAATCTTGTATGCCATATCTCTTAAGAACCTTAATGATATAGCCCTTTTGTGAGAATCCGAGAACACCTTTGAGGCGGTCTCGATGTATCTGAATTCCTAATACAAAAGAGGCGTTACCAAGATATTTCATTTCAAATTTCTTTGAAAGAAATCTCTTAGTTTCGTGCAATAAGTCTATATCGTTGCTGGCAAACAGTATGTCATCGACATATAAAATCAGAAAAATATGCGTACTCCCACTGAACTTGTGGTATATACAGTCATCAGCTATATTTGGTTCAAAACCAAAAGATGTAATGACATTATGAAACTTGTGATACCACTGACGGGAAGCTTTGCTTGAGCCCATAGATGGATCTCCCGAAACAAAGTTTTCTGGTTGTTACATATAAATTGTTTCTTCAATGACATTAAGAAACGCTGTTTTAACATCCATCTGATGAAGCTCAAGGTCAAAATGAGCCACTAGTGTCATTA